>PVIA01004607.1:0-133889 GCA_004024845.1 Tonatia bakeri
GGGATTAACATTTCTTGAATCTATTTTTAACTCTGTGGGCAAGTCTAGCCTGAAGGTTTTCTTAAGCTTTGCCACTCAAAAGTGTGGTCCCCAGACCAGCAGCATCGGTGTCACCTGGAGGTTTCTTAGAAACGGTCTCAGGACTTACCCAGACCGACTGAAGCAGAACCTGCATTTTAATAACATGCCCAGGTGACTTAGTGCACATCTATTGAGATTTGAGAGCACTGATCTGGAGCTTTTAATTATTTCTATAATGACTTACTCTGAGATTTGTGTGTGTGTATAAATATATACACACACACTCACATTGGATTTATATATAATGATATATATATAAATCAAATGTAAGTTACCAAGAGATTCCCTCACAGTTGAGCTTTCTCATATGTAGTAAGTGGGGGTAAAAAAGTATTTATAGCTCTGCGATTACTCAAAATTCTTACTGTAAATGGAACTTTTCCTATCTTTCTCAGTAACACTTTTTGGGGCATACGCCATCTTAAATGTAATACCTCTGTCACCAGCAGAAAAACAGCGAGCTCAGTTTGTTTGAAAACATGCGCATGATCACATCTCGATCTCCTTGAGGCGTCGGACTGCTGGATGCTCCTGCCCTGGAACAGACGTTTTCCTGGGGAAGACAGGACACCTCAGGGCCGGGCCCCTAGCTCCTCTCTCACCTGGCTCGAGAGTTTGCAGTTCTCCTTGCGTTGGGTACTAACTAAAGAAATGTCGGCCTACCTATCCAGGCGATAATGGTTAGTGACTAGGTATCTAGGTAAATGCACCTTTTCTTAATTCCTGTAACAGAGCCTTGTCCATTTTCCCATGGACTTCCCTTTTATTTTTTCTCATCAGTTTTATCTTTTCTGGAAACTGGTACCAAATGGTCAGCTTATTCCCAGCCGGGAGGCACTCCACTCCCTGTCCATCTTCAGCAACGGGATGTGTTTTCAGACGTTCTCACTGAGTCACTTTCTTTTGTTCTGTAGCCAGAAGAAATTCAGCAGCAGATCATCCGGGAGACCTTCCATCTGGTTCTCAAACGGGATGACAACATCTGTAACTTCCTCGAGGGCGGAAGGTAAACGATCAGCTCCAGTTTTCTCCCCGTATGTGCCCTTTGGGGGGTGGCCCTCATCACTGCCACTTCTTGGGGCAGCACTGCAGTGTTGGGTGGGCACCCGGCACCCCTGGAGCTGAGGGAGAGACTGGCCGTGCGCCACATGTTCCCCGCCTGGCTGTGCGCTTCCTGGGTGGGCGGGTGGGCAGAAGGAGAAGTCCGCCTGGTCCTCTCGGCCTGTTCTTCGGCCCGCCCTCCCCCTCTCTGTTGGGCCCATTCTCTTTTCCCGGGACACGGTTTCTCCTTGACGTGTTTAAGATACGAGCCTTAAATGTTTCTCGTCTTCCGCAGTTTGATCGGTGGCTCCGACTACAAACTGATTTATCGGCACTATGCTACCCTCTACTTTGTGTTTTGTGTGGATTCGTCTGAGAGTGAACTTGGGATCCTGGACCTCATCCAGGTACGTGTATCAGCCAGCGGCAGCCACCTCAGAGAGCGAGCACTGGACAGTCGAGTGACTGCCCTGCTCCAGAGCTGTCCAGTCCGTGGCCTGTGGGCCGAGTGTAGCTCAGGGCGGCTATGGGTGCGGCCCAACACAAAGTCATAAACTTACTTAAAACATGATAAGGTTTTTATGTGTGATTACATGTCACAGTGTATTTAACGTGTGGCCCAAGGCAACTCTTCTTCCTCCAGTGTGGCCCAGAGATGCCAAAAGGTTGGACAGCCCTGCTAGATCCTTCTGTAAGTCTGCATACTGACATGGGTGAGAGTTGCCAGGCGTCCACCAGGTGGTGCTGCAGGATTGCTCCTTAGCCACCCTGAAACTCTCTGATAAGGGTTTGGGTACGTTGGTTTCTGCCCAGCCCTCTGGCTGCCCTCGGTTTTCGGGTGCTGTTCTAACAGCAGTTCTAGTGTACGTGTTTCCCCTGCCGACCACCAAGCAGTTAACTTCGTTCTCCGTGGACACTGACCAGGTTTCTCGTAAACTGAGCTCAGCTCGGACACTGTCCTTGTGCAGACACCAAACCCAGGACCAGGCTTTCTGCCACCTGCGCATCTGGCTGACTGGCTGTAGCTTGGAGGTTCCTGTGGCTGCCCCCTTGGGTTTGTTCGTTTGCAAAGGCAGCTCACAGGACTGCAGAGAAACACTGTCCTTCCTGGATTGCCGGGGGTTATGCAAGGGTGTGACAAAGGGCGGCCAGTCAGGACAGTGGTGTAGATCGAAGTGTGGGGAGTAGGTACCACATCTCCTGGGGCACACCCACCTGGAAGCTCTGAACCCCGTCCTTCTGGGGCTTAGTGGAGGCTTCATCACAAGGTATGGTTATTAAATCATCAGCCATTGGCAAGTGATCCCTTCCAGGGAGGGAGGGAGGGCACCGAAAGTTCCAACCCTCTAGTCATGTTTGCTTCCCCTGGCAACCAGACCCCATCCTTAGGTGTTTTCCCAAAGTTACCTTAGTGGAAGCCAGTAGTTTCCTTTTCTCTCAGTGGAGCCGAGGGAAATGGTCACCCAAATTATATTCCCGAAATTGAAACAGGAAGCACTTTTATTTGATTATTGAGTGCAAGTTTCTTTATTTAGCATTATTGTTGAAGAAATAATACATTTGTGTTCAAAATTCAAAAAGCACACCAACAGTATACAGTGCAAACTACCTTTTCTTCCCCAGCCCACCTCCACCAATCACCTCCTTTGTTTTCCTGGAAGCCGCCAATTCTAGTTTTGGAGCCGCTAGCCAGAGGCAGTGTTATCTCAGGGAGGAAATCTGCAGAAATGTGTGTAAACAAGGTGTGTCTGACTGTTCACTTCAGTTGAACAAATACTTGTAATGAGTAATAAAAAGAGAAGTGAAGAAATAACACAGTAAGGGATGAGAGACAAGTTATCACTGTAAGATGGCCTAAGGATGCACCCAGAAAACCTAAAAAGGAAAATGCACAAAATATTACAAGTAATGAATGATAGAGGAAAATAGCAGAATATGAGATGAAGTCATCAAAATTAAGTTTTCTGTGAGAACAGCTAGAGAATTCGTAATTGAAGGAATTTCACTTATAGTAGTGACGGGGGATATTTAGCGTTTGGAAGTTCACGTGGTGTGGAAGACTGGACACGGATTCCAATAGCACTGTGAAACGGTGACAGAGTACTTGAAGTAAGCGGAGCTCGAAGCCTGCCCCTTGTTGGGAAGAGTCCAGCAGAGGTGACAGCAGTAACCGACAGACTGAGTGGGAAACCCAGTGTAGTGCCATTAGGAGAGCTTGCAGAACTTGGTGGAGGGAAGTTTTGTCAGGAAGAGTGCATGGCCAGGAAGTGCACAAGTTGCTTTGAAGAGAAGGGGCAGTAATGGGGTGTTGGCCGCATGAGCCTTAAGAACATGTCGTGTTTGCCGATGAATGGTCTCCTAGAAAATCCAGAACAACGGGAGACAGTCGTGAGTGTGTGGCCCCGTCTGTGTGAACGGAGAGCTCGGCGGAGCTCGGCTGTGGTCGTGGGAGTCGTGGGAGTCGGGGTGCCTGCCTGTGGAGGCGGGGTCTGTGTGAGGGGCGTGCAGGGGCCTCCCGGGGAGCTGGTGACATCCCATTTCAGAGCCTGGATGCTGGTTACGGGTGTGCTCGTTCTCAGGATTCGTTAAGCAGTGAAGTGTACCTCTATCCTCTGTACACTTTTCTGTTTTAGTGTGATGTTAGCTGAGATTGTAATCATATTAATTAGGTTGGGTCAGGACACGGTGTTTTGAAATTAATGGCTATCAGCAGGACAGAACTATGTTCCCACGCTAACAGTTGCAGGTGTTACATACGTGGCAGCTCTGTGTCCGTAGTGTTTCCGTTGTTATTTCACGTAAATCATCTTACACAGGGGGAAGGAAGGCCACGTGTATCTGCTGGTTGTATTGCTGTCTTTTTTTTTTTTTTTTTTAAGATTTATTTATTTTCAGAGGCGGGGGAGGGAGGGAGAGAGGGAGGAAGAGAAGTTACATTTTACATACACCAGGTACCAGGCCTGCAGCCTGGGCACGTGCCCTGACCGGGAGTCGAAGTGGCCACCTTTCGCTCTGCTGGACGACGCCCAGCCCGCTGAGCCGCACTGGTCGGGGGCGGCCTGCACTCTTACGCGCCCCCCCGCCCCCCGGTCGCCTCGCTCTCAGTGCTCCCGAGATGTGAGTGAGTTGAGTGCTGCAGAAGCTGCAGGGGGCCCACAGGGCCGGGCTGCTCTCCTGGGGCTCAGTCTCATTTCATACCTGCAGCATCTTCAAGAAAAATGAAAGGTTGCCCTGTTCTAGACCATCCCCTCCAGACTGGGGCTCGTGGGGTCATAGGCTCATGGGGGCAGGTTCTGTTTTGTTGGAGATTTACCGTAAGGTGAACGGTATGACTACCTCTTGACCTCCAGAGGTGATAGTTCTGAGGATGTGGGCATTCCCTGTTTTTTCTTCTTCACCTGTCTCTTTTTGTTTCCTAGGTGTTCGTGGAGACCCTGGATAAATGTTTCGAAAACGTCTGTGAGTTGGACTTGATCTTCCATATGGATAAGGTACCTTCAGTCCCCACCCCAGGGTCACTGGGGAACTAAGAGCCTTGGGTGTCTCTAGCGCCTCCGCCTTCACGTTCTCCCTTGTTTTCTTGCTCTGGGGGCGTTCCCGGAACCTGTTTAACTTAATAACAGCGACCGTCTGGGGTGTTTTTGCTGAGACCTGTGCTGGCGCTCACACGTACAGACTCCTGCTGGGCCTCCTGGCGTGCGGCAGAGGCGGCACCGGAGCGACCGGCTCTCGGGCCCTCAGTGAGACGAGTGGTTTCGTGTTAACTATAAATAGTTTTATGTTTCCCGGGTGACAGTCCAGTGAGAGTAACACTTTGAAGTAATCATGACACAGAGGCGTTGACTTGGCTAGTAAAATGTGTTTATTTCCTTATGAGCAGTGCAGTGGCTGGGATGTCAGTCGTGTAGTTTAGAGCTGGGCAGTGCTCTGCAGGGAAGTGGCCTGCCAGGCAGAATTGGAGCGGTTCAAAGTGCATGTTCATAAACATGACCTGTGTCCTCGTGTGCCCGATTAAATGCAGGAGATAGCCAGCGGGGCCGGGGGCGGTCACGTTCGTTTCACCCAGCCGGGCACACGCTGTGCCCGCCGCTCCCGACGGGAGGGGCTGCTGCGTCTGAGGTCTGCGTGGTTGTGGTGCTTTCTTACCTGGTTGCTGTCACGGTGGTCCATGGTCCGTGGGGGGGTGCTGGCGTTCGGGAGACTGCCCATGGCCTGGCTGGGACCCTTCTTCAGTCGGTGTTCACCCTGGCGAGGCAGGTGTTTTTGGACCCCTCAGCATTCAACGCAGACACAAAGATGGAAGAGACACGTGCCCCACGCTCAGGAAGCGTGCTGCCCTGCTGGACAGGGCGGGCCGCACTTTGAAAGGCGCCATAGGGGGCGTGCAGGTGCCCAGGGGGCACAGCGGTCTGTGGGAGGCCCATTAGCAGCTCTGGCTAAGGGTCTGGTCCTGGGTGGGGGGGCCCTTGTGCACCGAGTGTGGCGGGCTCCACAGGGTGACGGTGGGTGTGGCAGGTCGGTGCCGAGGGTAGGGAGCGGGCAGGGCCCTGTGCATCCCTGAGCACTGCCGTCGCCGGGGCAGGGCCGGCCCATGCGAGGTGTCCCGGGTGCTCTGTGCCCAAGGGCCTTGTGCAAAGTCAGGGGCCGACATCCCTGCGGAACAGGTCAGCAAGCTGAGGTGTAGGCTCAAGTGCCTGGAACTTAAAACACTCATGTTTTTTCACTAAACCTTAGAATTGGGGAATTTTGAAGCATGACTATTATAACAGATATGACATGTAAAAATTTACAGGATTTGTTAGTTTCTGTTTCTGCAACCAGAATCCCAGGAGAGTTTTCAGAGCTCACACCCCTAAAGCAGCAGGAACACAGGTTGTGCGTGCGTGAGAGGTAAAGGCCAGCCTCCAGAGATTTGGGGCTGCGCCCAACTCCGGCCAGGCAGAGGGTCGCCGGGGAAGCGCTGGTGGTGCTTTGGACAGGGCACCCGGTCACCTCCGCTGCTGCGCAGTGTCCCTGTCCCCCACACTGCATGTCAGCAGGGCCCTGGCCACCGCCTCTGCAGGCACCCTCAGCTGGGAGTAGTGCGTCCCAAATGGAGAGTGCCGGGTCGGGCGCCAAGAGTGCGGGTTGGGTCGGTGGGGGGCCGAGTCTGCAGAGGCAGGCGGCGATCAGACCGGCGAGCCTTGTCCTCCGCGCCTGACTCCAGTGGACACTGGAGTGTCCCTTCAGCCGAGCAGGTTTGACACTTCCTTGTGCCTAAGGCATCTGTGTCCCTGACTTCCACCCCGCACCTTACCCTGGCGTTTTCTCTCTCTTCCTGACCGCTTACCTGGTTCCTCTTTTCTTTTTTAGACATCCTCTTAGGAAATTTCATGCAATACCGTGACTTCAGTTCTCTGTCTGCTGGAGACTCCTAAATTGCCATCACAACTCACTTCACTTCAAAGTCAGTTATGTTTAAAACAGTCCCCAGCCCCCTGCCTCTCCAGACTGACCATTCTGGCTCACCCTTCAGGGAAATCATCCATTACGAAACCTTGCGTGATGTTCTCCTCGGTGCCGGCAAACTGAAATAGCGGTTTTGTCCCGTTATGCCCACCCTGTGGCCCCACGCCCTCAGCTGCTGTTGCCATGGCCTCTCACGGTGGGCTCTGGGGCACACCTGCCTGGTGAGGAGCCGGCACTGGAACCGCACAGCTGCCGGAGTCCGGGCTCTGCTGCTGGGGAGCTGCGCGTGCACAGGGCGTCGTGATGGCCCCAGGCCAGTGTGGTGGGCGTGAGCTTCGACTGTACGGGAAGTGTTTAGGACAGGGCCTCTGCGGGGTGTGTCCTCCTTTTACCTGGCCCCGCTCCAGCCTGCCCTCCCCCCAGACACTGCAAAGGGAGGGATCGAACTGTCCGGGTCCCCACTGCTTGTCCGGTGTCAGCACAGTCCCTGGCACATCCTGGTGCCTCGTTGTTGAATTCAGTTAGCCATCCACTGTCCCCGGTACTGTCTCCGTGAATCTCATCTGTGGGGGGAGACAGAATAAAATAAATGGTGGGTGGTGGTGAAGGCTGGGGAGGAAATAAAGCGGGCCACAGAGAGGGTAGGTAAGGCTTGGTATTTTCCGTGGGGCAGCGGAGAGGGCGTCTCAAGAAGATGGCACTTCAGCACAAGCCTGAGGGAAGTAAGCCTGGCTGGCTGGGGGAACATCCCCAGGGAGGAAGGCCCCAGGGGGAGGAGGCGCCCCAGGGGGAGGAAGGTGTGCAGAGCCCTGGAGGGAGGGTGGTGTCGCAGAACGGGAGTGAGGAGGGTGGGAAGGAACAGGGGGTGGGGTCCCGGCAGTGGAGGGATCCCATAGGCCATCACTAGGTAAGAAATCTGTTAAGAGTCCCTGCGTCCTGGGAGGGGAGCTTGGTAAGTGTGGGGACTGACTTTCCGAAATGCACCGTGCCCATAGATTGTCTGCTTATCACCCTGGGTCCTTCCGACCCCTGCTCGGAAGAGGACAGGAGTCCTCTGTCTCTAAACTTTATTGCCTGGCACAGTAAACAGTTTAAATAGCTCACGGCCTCTCTGAGGCGGAGTCCAAGCCGGAGCCAGATGAGTTGATACGTGGTCTGCGCGTTATCCCCACTGTAGCCTGGGAACCCGGTCACTCCCGGCGTCCCGGTGGGGAGGGCGCCTGGGGAGGGCCGCCAGGGTGTGTGCCCGGTGTCTGCCTCGGGGAGTGTTTATGAGCCTGAAAGCAGATGGGCCTGTTGGCTTGGTGAAAACACACCATGTTCGAGTTTCTCTCGTCGACCAGCCTGGTGACCACGTCTGCCTGTGACCTCGAGAGTGAGGGTTTCCATTCAGTGGAGCAGGGGTGGCGGAGGCTGTTCCTGGAGTCAGCCACTCTGCCCCACGGGCAGAGGGGTGCCCAGGCCCCCCACCGTCGCTGCGGGGAGTCACAGCCCCAGCCTGGAGCTGAGCACCTCCTGCACTCCCCGCATCACTACACAGTGTGCCCTCTGGGTCCTCAGAACCCACATGCCTGCATTTGCCCCTAAGCACCGTGGTTAGTGCTGCTGTGGAGCCTGCGGGGAAGGAGTGGGATGTGCCCTGGTGGAGGCCGTGACCCCTGGGCTTTCAGGGGGCAGCTCCTCTGGCCTCGAGGAAGCCACGTGGGCGCATTCCCAGGAGCCCTATCCCTGGCGCCTGCTGGCACATCTGCTGGTGCGCAGATGGGGACGCGTCTGCACCTCCTTCTGACCCAGGGGAGGAGGCTCCTGCCTCTGGGGGTGGGCGGCACCCTTCCACCTGGAGGGCCTGCCCTGCCTCCTCCTCCACGCGCACCCACCTCTGCCTCCGCCACCCCAGTCCTCTCTTCCGCCCTGCCCAGTTCTGTCGGTGAGAACCGTACTCCGAGGCAGAAAATCTCGGGGGTGCCAACTCCCCCTTCTGCTTCCAGCTGGTCACCAGATGCTATTGGTGCTTCCCTCAGTGTCTGCTTCCGGTGCCCCTCTCCCTGTGCCGCTCTGTTTCTAAACGCCCATACCTGAATCCAGGTAACTAACAGGTCAGCTCTAGGTAACTACAGCAGCTCTGTCCAGTCTCTCTCCCACCCCCCTCACCTGGCCTGACCTTCCCTAGGGAACATCCCTCCCGTTTTCACTCCCATCTGCGTTCCTCCCTCCAGCCTCCGAAGATCTCTGGATGGCAGGCCCTCTGGGCCCTCGGCTCCCCGCACCCTGGGACACAGCCCCTCAGGCCCATCCGACACCTTCCTCTGCTTTCCACTCGCACCTTGCCGACCCCCACCTCTCTGCTTTGTCTCTGCCCCTCCCTGCCCAGAAGCCCCCTCCCCGTGCCCGTCGGGCTCCCCAGACTCGGCTCAGCCCAAGTTCCACGTTCCGTGAGGTCTGCCCCGCTCTGTAGTGCCCTCCTCCGGCCTGCCCGTCCTCTTGCCCGCTCTCCCGGGTCACTCAGCCTGTTCCCACGGGACGGCGAGCTCTGGGAACGGCGCCGGCCTGTGGTACGTGGTTGGCGATCTGAACAGTATAGGACACTCGAGTGCAGCTGATTGGTTGTCCAACCTAAGTGTGCCTTTTCATTTTTTAATTGTTATAGTACTTTCCAGATATAACATCTGAGGCGCATTTTAAAAACCAGACTCTAATTAGTTCCTGACTTTCAAAGTGATGGCCCACACATGCTTGCTAATTTCAGGGTGCTGAGGGAGTGATGTAGGCGGCCCCCCTGAACACCTCCTTGGGTCTCATAGGTCATCAATTCTTAGACCCCGTTTTGTGATGTTCATGATTTTAATGCATCGAGCTGAGGTTTCTCACATGGTCGCTGGCACGGGGTTTGACCAACGGTGTTTCCTGTTGCGGCGCAGGCAGTGGTGGCGTGGCTTCAGTGGAGCACGTTCCCCTCCCCCGTTCATGGCTGTTTTGAGGACTGCAGTCAGTAACTGCTCAGCTCAATAAATGGTGATTTTCGTCTTTATTTTTATTTTTTTTCTTACTGTTCTCTCTTCTCCCAAATTCCCCCTCCGACCAACCCTGTACATGCCCTTCTGATGACACATCAGAAGTGGTTTCGACTCTCTGACCCTTTGTCCGAACTGTTCTGCAGCCCGCTCTCCTCCAGCTGTGGTTCTTGCGGAGAAGGGGGACACACCTCACTTTGCCATCCGGTGGGACCACTGCCAGCAGGATGGAGCTCGGGCTCCTTCACCTTGTGTACAAAGACCTGAAGCCCTCCGACTATCTGTCTCGCTCACCACCTGCTGGCCCCTCCCTCGCACTTTGTGCTGCCATAGCACTGACTCACGTGCCTTTCCTGTAGAAGGTCACGGCTCTGCAAGGTTTCGATTCAGCGTGCGAAGGGCTCGTGGGGGCGGGGCCCAGAGCCTTCCCAGGAGCAGTGAGTGCTTCAGAGAGACAGGAGCCATGGGGATGGAGACCATCTCCTGGGAAATGGACTCCTGGGTCCAGGCCTGGTGTTTGCACACTTTTCTTTTTCTTTTTCTTTTTTTCTTTGACGCTGTGCGTGCCCTGCTGGAATGCACACTTTTCTTGATGACCAGATAAAGTGTGCTCACTCACCCTACGCCCGCCGTTTGGTCCGCCCGGGAAGAGTGGAGGAGGCCCAGGGTGGCAGGCCGGAGCCTGCTCTTCACTTACCCAGGTGCAGGTCGGGCCAGGGTGGGGGTGGCTCTGAGCATGCTGTAGCTCAGTGCTGTCGAGAACTTGTGATGGTTCCTTCTGCTGCTCAGGAGACTGGGCAGCTCGGGGGCAGCACGCACTCTCTGCACCGAGGGGAAGGGTCTGTCCTGTCTCAGGAGCCCGGGAGCAAACACCTGCTTTGGGCAGGAGGTTGGTCAAGATTGTAATTGCTACGTCAGCTAGTGGTCGTCACGTGCCTAGGTGTCAGGCACATAATAGCTGAGTGCTTCAAATGCAGCATCTCACTTTCCCTGCGTCGTCTTGTTCTAGCCTCGGAAGAGGCACGTCAGGGAAGGACTCTGGTTCTCCCCATTTTACAGATGAAGGAACTGAGGTTTAGAACCAGAACACCTGCTTCTTCAAGGTCACACAAGTAGGCAGTGGCAGGGACAGAATTCAGACCCTGGCCCCACATGGCTACTCGGCCCTTAGCGTCCTCTCCTGCTTGAGCATCCTGGGCGTGGAAGGAGGTATGTGCTTGGGGCGTGCTGCGTGAGCACGTGAGCAGCCAGGACAGAGTGCAACTCAGGAGGACCGCCTGGACTCTTTCTCGCCTAGCACCGGGTTAGTATCCGGGGCCAGAACTTCAGACGCGGTGGCGTGGGAGGCGGGGATGGAACAGCAGACAAGGGAGGGAAAGTCCTGCTACAACGTGTTTTAAAAACTGCTTCGCAGAGAACTGGGACTCGTACTCAGGATTTTCGGGTGCGTTTTGCTGCAGTCAGCTCTGCATGTGCAAAGCCTGGCGAGGGAAGAGTTACAGGCAGAACCCAAAGGAGAGTTAAGGAGTTGCTGGGAGATGGGTCACTCCCTCCTTCACTTAGCAGTTACTTTACAGCCCACCCTTCTCTAAACTTTTATATCATTTTGTCCTTGAGTCACAGTACTGACCATAGTCTTCCTTTTATTACAGTTCTCCAAGTTCAGGTTCTGCACTTGAGTGTAAGCCCTTTGAGGACAAGGTCCACGTCTTATCTTCATTTCCTCCTTCCAGCCCTTAACAGTCTGTGGGGTGAAGGTAGACCTTGCCGCAGCCTGCGCTCTCTCGGTGACAGTGAGGGGAAGCCTTGACCCCGGCATGTGAGCTGGGGCACAGTGGGCCCACGGGCTCCCGGGCACAGGTGTAGCTTATGTGACTTAGCTCTAGCCATTCGGCACAAAGGAAGAGAGTTTTTAAAAAAAATTTTTTAAGATTTTATTTACTTGTTTTTAGACAGAGAGGAAGGGGGGGAGAGAGGGAGAGAAACTTCATTGTGTGGTTGTCTCTCACACTCCCCACATTAGGGACCTGGCCCGCAACCCAGGCATGTGCCCTGACTGGGAATCGAACTGGCGACCCTTTGGTTCTCAGGCCAGCACTTAGTCCACTGGACCACACCAGCCAGGGCGAGAATAAAAATTTAAGTACGGAATGATTCTGCCCACAGTTCTCAGCCCCTCAGTGTGTCCTCAAGGAGGTGGGGGTTGGAGCCAGCTCTTCTCTGCCTCTGCTCTGTCGTGAGCGTCACATGGGCGGCCTGGAGTGATTTCCGCGCTGCGTGTCACAGTGCCGCCTCCCCGTCTGTATGGCCCCACAGACCCCTGGCTTTGGGGCTTGCAGGGACAGAATCCGCTCGTGCGTTGCGGGGCAGGAAAGGGGCAGGAAAGAGGAGCCGGCTGCACCGCACAGGTGATGCGGGCTCGGGGCTGGGTCTCCGGCCCATCTCACTCGGTGATTCGGACCTTGGTCTCCTGCGAGGTGAGACTCCACCAGATGAATCTGTCCTTTGTTGCAAGAGTGTATGATCACGTGAGTGAAGGTGAAGAAAGAAAATCAAGAGCTAGAGTCTGGGTCTTAAGGAGACATCTGGAGGAAGCCGTAAATTTCCGGTCTGAAGACCAAGGACAGTGGTAAAAATGGTCCAGGAGGCAGCGACAGCAAGGACCAGAGAAAACACAGACCCTGCCGAGCGCGTCGCCGTGTTTCAGCAGAGCCACTTGGGGCCAGATGCCCATGTGCTCGAGCTCCCGCAGGCATCTGGGCACGGAGTGAGTTTGTCAGCGTTCACAACGGTTGGCCAAGAAGAGGCTCGGTCATGCCCAGCATGTTCTGGTCAGCAGTCGTGGCAGTCCTGGGCTTGTGCGGCACGCTTCGGAAGGTTCTTGTGCACTCGGCGTGGTGGGGCCAGAGAGCCACTCCCTCGGGGCCGGTGTGGCTCCGAGCCCTGGTTGTTCGTGGCGGCTGGACCCGCAGAGACGCTCAGCTGACAGATGTGCAGTCTCATCACCACGTGTTGGTTTGTGGACAAGGCAGATAAAGGGCAACACACAGGGACAGGCAGTCCAGAGCCAGTCCTGAAGCACTGATAAAGTGCGGGACTTTGGAACGACAGTGGGGTGAGGGCGCAGGCTCACCGTTACTAAGCACCAAGTTTCTGGAGGCCGTTTCGGTGCCCTCTTCCCCTTTCACGTTTTTTCTCACATGGGTGATACGGGAACTAGAGACTGACTCTGGGCCGAGATGACTCGGTTTCCTCTTCCCCCAGCACGGCTCAGTCCTCTGCGAGTGTCCCCTGTGTCCTCGGGTAGGGTGCGGGGGTGCTGCCGCCCCGAGAACTCCTCCTCCCTACTCACATGGGGCCCTTTCCTAGGAATTAATGAGACCAGCCAGGCCAGTGAGGAGTAGAAAAGGTTGTCTGTCCACACTTAGCTTTTCACCCCTACACTTGCTGTCTTAGTAGTGGTCACCAGCTCCGCTTTGAAACAAGAGAGCTGCAGTGTTGGCATCCTCGGTTTCAGCACAAGCCGTGCACCGTGCTCTTTGGGTCTCGACCGGTTTTATTGTTTTCGTGTGGTGACAGCTTCAGGAAAGACAGGGCAGCGTGCACAGCAGGGTTGCGGCCCCGCAGGCTTGCTCCCTCCGACAGGAAACACTGGGGAGGGAGCGACCTTGTCCGGGGATTCTGTGGGGGTGCTGAGCCTGGGCTCTGGCACTTAACGTGTTGGCTGCCCTCTCTGCCCGCGGAGTTCCGCCGGGTGAGTTCCTGCCGCCCCGGCGTGGAAGCGCCTCTTCCTGTAGGAGCAGTGTGTCCCGATGCTTGTCAGCGTAGACGCTTGTCAGCGTAGACGCTTGTCAGCGTAGACGCTTGTCAGCGCAGCGGCGGGGGTGCTCTGTGGTTCCCTGTTCTCACGGCGGCCCGGGCCAGTTTTAGTGAGCCCCTAACGTGACGAGCTTATCACACCTATAGAAAAATACACTGTGAGTCTAATACTTACAGACGGACTTCTGGCACATGTCCAGTTGAAGGTTTGGGAACTCTGTTTCTACTAGAGGAAGAGAAGTGTTTGTTACCTTCTGGCTCCACGCCGCTCTGCCTCTGGTGACGGTCTCTGTGGACCTCGCGTGGACTCACACTTTCCGACTCTGTGAGGAACGTGCAGCAGGGGGCTCGTGAGGCCCAGACTCTGCTTAAAACGACTTGGCTCCATCCCGGCAGCCCCGGAACCGTGTCCATCAGGAGCACCTCTGTCCTTGAGGGGCCGCTTGTCTTTTCCTTCCTAGACACTGGCATGCTGGCATGAGACGAGCAGGCGTGCTGTCACCCACCTTCACCTGTCCCCGGCAGGAGCGCGTGTGTCTCAGGGACGGAGTGAAAAGCCAGGCCGCCTCAGGACAGTGTCTCCTCCAAGTCAGGGCGTCTGACCTGGAGGAGCCCTCCCACCCCCGCAGCCGGCACTGAGCCCAGCGTGCGGCACGGGGGGGCGACACCGAGATGAGTGTGCGTGGAGCCCACCCTTGGAGAAGGGCGTGGTTGGGGAGGGGACAGACGGGCACAGCAGGGCAGTGCGCGGAGGGAGGTACCCCAATGGGGACGCACGTGGGCACAGAAACGTCCCTGAGAGGGCGACGAGCTGTCCTGAGTGTTTCCTGAGTTTGCTTGGCCTGAGCCTCAGGCACTCAGCACCTGGGGTCCTGGAAGAATGTCCCTGACTTGTACAGAACTGCGTGGCAGGATCCCGTGTCGAGTGGTGGGAGGTGGAGGGTCAGGAGGAGCGGCGGCAGCGTGGTCGGCCGCACCGAGGGCCGTAGTTGCAGTTTTCGGAAGTGTTTTCTTTCCGTCAAGAAGTCACAGTAGCTTGGACAGTCCTGGGAGCCGCCGGGGCCGCCCAGGGTGCCCGCTCCCTGTCTGTGCGTGCACAGTGGGGCTGCTGGCCAGGCGTGGCTGGTGCAGAGCTGGGGTCAAGCTGCTCAGAACAGAAGGTGCACCCACCAGGAGCCCCAGGGCTGGAGCCTCACTTGTTAGTGAGCCGGGCCCGAGGAAGACCCCTGGGGGAGCCCAGGGCGCAGACTCACAGGTCCCCATCTCGGTCAGCACATTCACATGCCTCCAGGGGGAGGTGGGGTTGGGCTCCCGCACTTATCTCCCATGGACAGAAAAGGGGGAGGGCCCAGTGGGTGCCCGGGGGGCCCCTTACAGAAGCAGGTACCTTCAGGGGGGGAGGACGATGGGACAGGTTCCTGCAGAAGAAACGTGAGGACGACAGGGGTCCAGACGTGTGGGCAGGGGGAACTGGGGCTCTGTCCTGGGTTAGATCGCTCTCGAAGGAGTGGACGCTTGGGTTTTGGTGACCATTGCTACTTTTTGACTGTTTTGAAGGGTTTTAAGAGAAAATTTCTAATAGGGCAGGATTATCAACTCCCAACTTTCAGTCACTAAAGCGTAGCCCTGAGTGTGTGCACCTTGGTCCGGTGAGATGTCAGCACTTTCCCTGCCGGCGTTCCTGACTCACCCCTCATGGTGTTTTCTCTGTCCCCTTCTCGTGTCGAGATAAGCTGTGGGTTTATTGGGTGTACTTTCTGTGTTCGGGCGAGAAACTCTCCCTGCCTGTGAACTGCTGGGTCGAAGTGCCAGCGGGCTGGCCAGAAGTGGCAGCACTGCGGTTCTCCGAGCAGGCACCCATGACTGGATTCTGCTGGCGTCGTCATCTCGGGCGGCTGCTGAGTGGCAGAACGCTGGGAGTCACGATCCCTGGGTGTTCGTGTTAGTTCGGGGCACCCTGTGTTGGGCTGGGTGTCGGGCTCTGGACGAACTTTATACCTCTCTGCTTTCTTCTGCTGGTGTGGCTTTTATTGCCACCTTGATGACTCAGGTTCGGACCTCGTCTTCCCTGCCTCCCTGTGTCGCCTTGGTCCTTGAGCTCTCAGGGCGCTCGGAGGGTCTGACCCGCCTTTTTCTCAACGTCCTCGAGACCACACTCTACCCGCCACTTCCTCTCGTCCAACAGAATGATGCTCTGATTACGTCTTTCATCTGTGAGGCGCACAGTTTAGCACTGATGCGTGCCTGCCAGCTCCCCACACCTGTGCTTGGCAGCCTCCAGCTTGCTCAAGTCCCTTCCGTCCCCACTCGAGGAAATGGGGTCTGTCTGTCCCTTTGCGTGCAGTGGGAGAGGCAGCTGTGCCCAGCGGAACCTGTTGGTGCCAGTTGCACTGGTCATTGTGATCGTGTAATGTGCTCCACAGTGCACAGGAAGCCACACGTGACAAGAGAGAATGGGTCTGTGAGAACAAAGGGAGGGCTTTGGAAAGGCCCGTTACAGAAGAGGAAACAGAGTTGAGTCAAGTTTGGGCAAGGTGACAGGGGACCAGGCTGGGAGGGCTCCAAAGTGCTGGCCGCACCCCTGGGCCCGAGCTCTCCCTCCTTCGGAGAGACTGGGAGCTGTAGGGGTGCATTGTGGGTGAATTTATGTGAGAAAAATGGCGTGGAACTCTGGTCAGCAGAAAAGGTCTCGTTGGCCTTCAGAAAAAAAGTTCGGTGGCTGTGAAAGTATCGCTTACAGCAAATGGTTGTGGGCTTGGGCGTGGGGCGGGGCGGGCGTGGAATCAGTAACAGTCAGAAGGCCCGTTTCTTCATGACTTGCGTTGTTGGTTTTAAGTGATGCCCACAGCTGTCAGTCATCGAGGATGGGGAGCCAGTGTTCTTCCTGCCTCCCCTTTTCTCTCCCCCTTGTCTTCCTCATCTTCGTAGCTATTTATTTCCTACAATGTCCAGACGTAGCGCTGACTCTCTCCTGCCATTCTGTCCCCTGTAGTCTTAGTCCTGCCGTTCCGTGGGCTGCGCGCCCACCACCAGTCCCGGTGCCCTCAGCTTCCCGGCCGCGCCCTGGCGGCTCTTCCCGGGAAGCCCGCGGGAGCAACAGTGCCCGCTCCCCTCTTGGCTGACAGTCGAAGGGCTCCAGAGTGCTCCTGGCATAGCTTCTCTCCTCGGGAATTTTGTGCACATTGCTCCTTTTTCTGCTGGTATGTTATTGTGGAAATTTTTAAGATTCTGTCCCTCTTCTAAGTGATTTGATCTTTTTGCCAGTTTGCAGAAATCCTGAAGTCTTACCCTCGGTGTCTGTCTTGGCGCTGACTGTTGAGGGTCAGCTTTCCCTGGGACCCACTGTGTCCTCGTGGGTGTCAGAGCGATCCTCCTTTTTAAGACAGAGTGTGGTCCGTTGTGTGGATACGGCACGTCCTGTTCATCCGTGCCTCTGTCGACGAGTGGAGATACTGTAATGACTGTTTAGAAGCCGGTGTGCGCCAGTCTCGTCCAGTCTTCACCCGTGTCCCGACAGGAAGCTGAAGCATTGTGGGATAATGTGCCCAAGTTCATGACCCAATATCAGAGCTGAAATTTAGCCAGCTCTGCCTGACCTCAAAGCCTGTGCTCTCAGCCACCACCTCACTGCCGTGGGTGCAGCCGGGCACCTCCACCACGGCTCGTGGGAAACATCCGTGGCGTGATAAGCGAGCACGGGGGACCTCCTGGCCTCAAGGACAGGGGATGAGTGGGGGGCCTCGGTTGCTGCTGCCCAAGAGCCCGTGAGGTACCCTTGGGTCCTCACTGACCACCACAGAGGGCTCTGAGCCTGCTTTCTTCCGCTCCCCTTCAGGTGCACTACATCCTGCAGGAAGTGGTGATGGGCGGGATGGTGCTGGAAACGAACATGAACGAAATCGTGGCCCAGGTTGAAGCTCAGAGCAGGCTGGAGAAATCAGAGGTGAGCACACGGCTGTCCTGGGCCCGGCTGGTTCCGGAGCACTCGGGCAGACAGGAGCGGACACCTGGGTTGGTTTGTGGGCTGTGGCTCCTTACGGGCGGCTTACACGCACCCTCTTTCTTCCTGGAGCCCATTGGAGCTCATTGGTGTGAGGGCCAGGTGAGAAGGAGGCTGAAACTGCTGGGAAAGCCAGGTGGCAGGGGGAGGAAGGCAAGCAGCTCCGTGGGTGGGGGTTACCGCCCACGTTTGTGGCTTGTAATTCTTCCTCTCAAAGCCACCCGTTCCCTGGGGGGCCCAGCGTTCCCTTCTCTGATTCCACTGTGGTCTTCTAGTTTGTGCGCTGGAGGAGTCTGCTCTCCCGGCGGCCATTTCTCGCGGCGTCTGTCCGACCTCCACATCGCCGGTTTCCTGGTTTCCCGGTTTCCCAGTTTCCCGTGAGCCTTATCAAAGCTGTAGTGGAGATTGGCCTGGGTTTGAAACCGACACAGCCCAGCCCACCTGCACATCGCACAGATGTGTGCAGGAAATCTGCCCCAGCCCCTGGGGTCTCTCCATGGCCCCCTTCAGCCCACCGTGGGCGGAGAGGTCACGGGTGCACCTTCACACGCAGCGGAACTCGCAGACTGAGCGGCCACTTCAGCTTCCCAAGGGCCTGCCACGGCTTCCTTGCTTTGTGTGATGGGACTCAATCTTGCAAAACCAGGAATTCTTCTTTCTGTGGGGACTGGCAGTCCTGCTGAAGAAGCTTTTCCAGACCACAGCTATTGTGGCAACTGTAGTTCTCCTAGAAACGCAGGCTGGGAAGCTTCCAGGAACGGCGAGTGAGTCTGAGGCCAGGGGGCTGGAAACGGGAAGGACTGGAGCCTTGCTGCGTGAGGGCGGGGCAGGAGTTGGCCCGGAGGGGCGACCTTGAGATTCGTCGGTTTCTCCCCTCGTGCGGGGCGAGAGCCCGGAGGGAGCATGCCGGCCGAGGGCACCCGGACCGTCTGCCTTTGTCACCCGCCCGGGTCTGTGGGTGCCTCACCTCCTGCCAGTCCTTCCTCCCGCCGTGTCCCCGCTCAGCGTTGCGAAAGCCTGTTTTTTCCGCCTCACGTCATTAGTTGGCAGGTGGGCCCCTAGGCTGTGACATCCGCTCTCCTTTTCAGACTCACCCTGTGGCTACACTTGTTTGTCAGAGTCTCCAGTCCCTTGAGGAAGGGTTTCATTTTGTTTTGTAATCTGAAAAACACCCTTGCTTTATTTCCGCAAGCATTTATTTTATTTTATTTTTTTTTCTAGAGGGGAAGGGAAGGAGAAAGAGGGAGAGAAACATCAGTGTGTGGTTGCCTCTCACATGGCCCTCATGGGGGACCTGGCCTACAACCCAGGCATGTGCCCTGACTGGGAATCAAACCAGTGATCCTTTGCTTTGCAGCCTGTGCTTAATCCACTGAGTTACACCAGCCAGGGCAGTTTCTGCAAGCATTTATCGAGCACCAACTGTGGGCCAGGCCCTGTGAGGTGCTGGGGCTACAAACTGCAGTGGCCACACCCCCTTTGTGAGCTCAGGGTCTGGGTCCCTAGCCACAGGCCCCCCGCCCTCAACCCTATCCTGGAGATTGTTTGGTTGGCTACTCTTGAGGGACAGGGAGGGAGGGTGAAACTCGCACTAGGCCCCTTCCCCTGGTTGCCCTGCACGTTGAGTAGATGCCACTGAGGGTCTGTGCCCACCTCTTGTCTCTCCTCAGGGCGGCCTCTCCGCAGCCCCCGCCCGAGCCGTGTCTGCTGTGAAAAACATCAACCTGCCGGAGATTCCTCGGAACATCAACATCGGTGACCTCAACATCAAAGTCCCCAACCTGTCCCAGTTCGTCTGAGGGCTGGAGACCGGGCTGGACCGGAGTCCTGGGGAAGAGTGACCCCAAGCCAGTCCCGCAGCAGAACCCACTCTGAGCCTTGGGAGAAGCTGTGGGCCCACCCCACGCTGTGCTGGAGCGGTGCGGCAGGCCTGTGCCTGCTAGCGAGTGCTCTGTTCTCACAGTGCAGCCCTGCCCTTCTCTGACCGCGGGTGTGAGGGCCCTGGCCCCCTCGGTGGGGGTCAGTGCGCCCAGTCAGCCCGCCCACTCTCCCTCCCCATGCAGCCGCTCCCGGGGCTTGGGGGCCGTACTGAGAGGCCCGACTGCTTCCCAGGACCCCCACCTTGTCCAACTGGAGTCTTCTTCCTTAGCCCCACGAGACGCCTCGAGTCCCGTCGAGCTCACTGTTGCTGGCGAGGTGCCATAGCTGCAGAGGGCCTGACCCTGCAGACCTGGGCTGTGTGAGCGGCAGGCAAGGGCAGGGCCTCCCGAGAAGGAGCGCAGCCCGCTGGCTCTGCTAGGCTGTGCTCCCCAGAGTCCACTGTGCAGCCAGACTGTCTGATCACGACCTCCTGCAGGACACTCCGCCCACTGCCACCGTCCGAGCTCCACCCCCACCGTGTCTGCGTGCGGGAGGCAGTCCGGGGCAGAGGCCCGGTGCCTGTCTTCGTGTTCCTGCTGGTTGGGAGAGCACCGCCCTGCGGCACTCTCTCCGGGACAGCCGGACGCGCCCCCTCAAAGCGGAGATACCCTGTGTCTGTAAAGATAAAGCTGGAACCGTATGGAATGTCTCAGAGTTGTGACTCCTCCTGGGTTTAAAATATATTCTCCTTGCGAGGAGCAGACGGGTCAGTTGCTGCGTTATGAATGGCGAGTCTTCTCTGCATGGGAACCCGCTGCTGTCGTGCCGGCCTTGGAGCGCGCGAGCCTGAGCGGGGAAGGTTGGGCGCGCAGGCAGCGTGCTGCTGAGACTGGCGGCAGGCAGACCACCATGAGAAGGGTCCCTCCCTGCGCCCTGCTCACGGGCAAACCTTTGTTCCCTGCGGGCGGTGTTCTCTCAGCTGGCTTTGGAGACGTGTAAATGTTTATACGTGGTCAGAGTCCTTCCTGCAGCTAATTCAGAGCTGGAACTACCCCTCGGAGCAGTGCCTCCTGCTCCCCCCCAGCTGCAGCCAGGCCGACAGCAGGGCGCTGCACCCTCACGGCGCCTACTGGCCAGGGCTGGACTGTTTCCCTGGCTTCCTGATGCGTTCACGGAGGCTGCATGGCCTGGCGCCCTGGCGGGCCGCGTGTCTGGACCATGGCCCTTCTCTCTTCAGCCGGTGCCCACTGCTCAGGCCGCCTCTTGCTCCAGTCTCTCGAGTCCTCCCTGGCAGCCTCAGAGGTGGGTCGAGCTAGTCAGAAGCCCTCTTTGATCAAGCAGGGAAGCGTAGGTGCGTGTGCTTGATGTCAGAGCCTTCGGGGGCGGGGGGGGGTTTAGTTTTCTCTTACGGACATGTGGGCTCACTCACGCCCCGTTCCCCCGTTAGCTGAGTGTGAGGTGGGCCCCAGGGAGAGCACCAAGGCTCCTTTAGCACCCATGGGAAGGTGATTCGAGCGGGCCCTCCCACGGCCCTTCCCTCGGGTGCTGTCATCTCCGCTTTGCAGGCGAAGCAGACAAGGCTTGGGGAGGCCGGGCGACCCTCGCCAAGTCACTTGGCTGAGAAGGAGGCCCCCAGACTCTGGAGTCCTTCGTTTTGTCTTGTTTTTTCCCCTCCTAATTTCGTCTTTTACCTTATCGATAAGGAAACTGAGACCCACAGGGTTAAATAGGTTCTCACAGTCTGGTTAAAAACAGGCTTGGCTCCCCGAGGCAGCCACAGTGCGGTGCCAAGGAAGCAGGGCCCGGCATCGGGTGGGCCGTGTGTCACGAGGCCGTGGCCAGGCCTCCTTGCTGGGTTTGTTCGTGGTTTGCCGTGCTGCAGTGGGAAGCCGCGCATCCTGGGGCCCCCTGGGGTGGTCTCCCACGTTTCACCTGCCCGAAACCAGGGGTTCCCACAAGCCACAGTCTGGCCCTGCAGGTCCCTGCAGGCCCCGCAGTGCGCACGCCAGCAGCACCCCTCGTGCCACCTGGGGGACGGCGCACGGCCTCGGCCTGGCTCTGTGTGCCCGGAGATTGATCCCGTCGGACGGGCCCGGCCCTCGTTCCTTCACGACTGGGGGTTGCCTGCAAGTGCAGCTGGCGTTCTCACCCACCTTCAGCAGAGCCGTAAACTTTTTTTTTTATGTGCGGAGAGGAAATCCTCACTGGCCTGTGTTTGGAGAGGGGGAGATATGGCTGCTGACAGAGGTCACTTATAAAAATGGGGGCCGGGCCTGAATGTGGGAGAGCTTGGCCCTGGGTGGCCTCGCAGGGCATGTCATGAAGCGGCACAGAAGACCAGGCTTGTGGTGCTCACCACCACTCACTAAAATCTCAGACCCAAACTCTGGGCAGGCTGAGGGAGCAGCAGAACCTGCCCCTCTCGTCTCTGCGTGCTCAGACCCGTGGCCAGCAGCCAGGAGGCAAGGACTGCGTTATGTAGATTGTTTCAAGGACCACCCACTTCCTGCCCCCAGCCGACCCCATCTTTCCGTGCTCCGAACAGCTTGCCTTAGTCCACACTGCTGTCACAATAGCGCCATAGACATTTCTCGAAGCTCTGCGGGCTGGTTGAGACCCAGGTGCCAGCAGCAGCTTCAGTGTCTTGTGGCGAACCTGCTTCCTGCTCCATAGCCCTTGGCAGAGAGAGGAAGCTCTGTCCTCTGTAAAGGCACCTGCTCCATCATGGGGGCCGACCCCGGGACCCCACCCAAACTAGGCACTTCCCTAAGGCCACACCTTCACTCACCTTCACACTGCAGATTAGACTCCAGCATTCAGATCAGGGTAGGGGGTGACATCCAGGCCATACAGTGCCCCCACCCCCACGATGACCCATACTTCCTCTGGGCCTGGTCATGGCCCTGTGCTTACCACGCTGAAGATGAAGTCAGGACACCACGTCTCGGGTTCCCGTTATCCATGCCTCTGCCACATAGGAGCTGGTGCTGCCTCTCCACTACCCCCTTCCACGGAGCCACGCTGGTGAAGTCTTCTCGGGCCCTGGCTCCCCCAGAAAACAAACCAGGGGACCACGGCTAAAACCAGGCTGCTGGCTAAGTCCTGTCTTGGGGCCCAGCCTTCGGTAGGGCCTTCCCTTGGTGTGGCCACCGGCCCGTGACTCTCCGAGCGGGACGCACCTGCAACTGGCCCCAGAAGGTGAAGTGACAGAGACCCCGGGGCTCGTCTGCCCCCAGCAAGTATCTCAGCCTCCAGAGTCCTCCCGAGTCCTCTAACTGACTTCAGGGAAGGTGCCAGTTTCTTGCATGGCCATTGTTAGCCGAGTGGCCATCCTCGTGGTCAGGACTGGGGCCTTGGAGCCCCGGGTCCCCCACCCGCAGCGATCGGTAGCAGTCGACAGATACGTGCACACAGGGGCTCTTTAAGGAAGTCGTCCCATTAAAAATGATTAATGCGTTCCTCAAGACTGTGTACAGCTTTTCCTGCTTCCGTGATTGAATGCTCTGGAAAGGAAACGCTCCTGTGGTTCAAAGACACAGATAACAAAAGACTGTTGGGCTGGACCCGGCTCCCTGTTCCTGGTAGGAGCCGGTGGTTTCGATGCAGAGGAGTGAGGAGTCCCAGGGTTTACGTTGTTCCCGAAGCTGAGTGTGTCTCCCGCTGGATGGAGCAGGGTCGCCCAGATCACCACTGGCTGCCCCCCACCCCCTGCACCACCCGCTCTCACTCGGTCTCCCCGCTCCGGGGACTCACACGTCCTGAGTGTGGGGCTGTAGTTCCCTCCAGTGCCCCGTGCAC
The DNA here is from genome assembly GCA_004024845.1 of Tonatia bakeri. Taxonomy (NCBI): domain Eukaryota; kingdom Metazoa; phylum Chordata; class Mammalia; order Chiroptera; family Phyllostomidae; genus Tonatia; species Tonatia bakeri. The sequence goes on from PVIA01004607.1 coordinate 23,059, forward strand.
GCCCCTCGAGGGCATGGGCCCGGCTCCCAGCGTTCCCAGGCTCCTGGGGTCATGTACAGCAGGCCTGCCCTGAGGTGACAGAGTGCTGAGCAGCGAGACTCAGGCCCTGACCAGTCAGAGTGGAGGTACCGGGCGGGGGTGCGGTGTGGCTGGTGGGCCCTGTGGGTTCTGCCACCAGGACCCTGCCTCTCCTGAGGTGGCAGAGGGGCAGCTGCAGCTGCATTCTTTGCCACCTGCCACGGGCCCAGATGAGGCCCCCCTGGTTGAATGTGTGGCTTGCTGAGGTAGCATGCCTCCACCAAAGTCGGATCTGTGGTGAGAGGGACAGAGGGTCTCCTAGGGCCCCACCTCTGGACCCTCACAGCTGGCAGTGAAACAGGGCCGAGAGAGAGCCATAAGCCCAGGTCACTGCCGCTGCAGAGGGCCACTGTCTTGGCCTGGGCGGCCTGGGAATGAAGCTTCCCTCTGGCCTCTTGGCACTGGGCACTATTCCCTTGACGCCCCCTCCAAGCCTCCCAGGGACTCCGCAGCTGGCCAGAGGCGTGTACACGAATCCTACCCTGCCTTTCTGGCCTGTGAATGGCCTGGGACAGAGTCCTTTTTTGCTAGGAAAGTGCATGTGTAACGAGGCAAGCGGGGATTTGAACTGCTAGGCCAGTTTTTCCAGAACTTCGTGGGTGGCCAGGAGGTCCACCAAGGAGGTGGCTCCCTCTCAGATGCTGGACTGGGTGATTTGAGGGCATTTCCTGCTGAAATTCCCCTCCATGAGGTTCTCAGCCACTACCTGCCTCTTCCCCACCAACTGGGCCAAGAACACAGTGGCTGTTTCCCGTTCACGGTGATGAAACAGGGTTGGAGGGGAATCCCTGGGTCCAAACTGCCACACACACATGCATGCCACCGTGATGCTGCCTGTCACGGAGCCGCACCCGGCACAGGCCAACCGCTGGGTGGGGCCCTTGCTGACAGGCCCTCCCTGAGCCGCACGCAGTACTCCGGGTCACACCCAGTGCCCTCAGGTCGCCCCCTCCCTGCCCCAGCCCAGCCCTGCTGCGAGGCTCCGGGCCTCCCGCCCCTGGCCTCTGCCTGATATCTGGTCCTCACATGTCCTCACCGGTGGTCCCTCTACGGAGCCTGCAGCCCCAGCTTCGGCCTGCGAGGGGTCGCAGGTGTCCCCAGTGGCCGCACCAGGGAGAGTGGCTGGCCATGGTGGTGTTACCATTGTCCTGCTGCTGGCTGGCCTCTCCCACCCACAGCCTTCCCAGGCCGGACGGGACCCACATCCTCAGAGCTGGTGCTGGGGGCCCAGGGTCCTGCGCTGGTTTGGGGGAGAAGGGAAGGCCTGCGGTCAGCACAGCCTCGTCTCATTCGTCAGGGGCCAGCCGGCTGGCACCTGGCCTTCCGCACACCGCTGGGAGGCAGAATGCTGCTGCTGCAAAAGCTGTGTGCCTGTGGCCCTTTGTTAATAACTGTCCCCGCCAGGGTGCAGAGCCCGACCCTCGACAGCCACTGTCTGCACCCTGCCTCCCCAAAGTTCCAGTGTCAGACACAGGGCGTGGCCTCACCCTTCCCCGAAACCACCGTCCAGGTGGGGCCCCCAGAGGTCTGGAGCAGCTGCAGCGACCAGCAGGCACGTGACCGTGCATCTGTGGGCAGCCGGCCCTAGGGGCCGAGTTCTGGCACCCGGAGCACCCAGGGGAGGGCTGTCCACTCCCAGGGCAGACAGGCCTGCCAAAGCAGCTTGGAGCTGCTGGTCTAGGGGCCGGAGCACAAGGGCCGAAAGCCTCCCGAGGGCCCCAGAGACGAGACAGGGTAGGAAAGCTGCTGCCTGGGGCCCTGCTGGGCATCAGGGTGTGGGGGCAAAGAGGCCTCTGTCTGTTGTCTAGGGATGGGTGTCTAACCCGTCAGCTACAGGCTGCATGCGGTCCAGGACGGATGGCTGTGAATGCGGCCCAGCACAACATCATACACTTACTTAAAATATTATGAGACTTTTTGTAATGATGTGTCGCAACATGTGGCCCAAGACAACTCTTCCATTGTGGCCGAGCCAGAGATGCTGAAAGGTCGGACACCCCTGGCTGGCTAGGGTTTCAAAGAAGGAAATTCTACAGGAGGCCTCAGGCTGCCAGAGCAAGAGGGGGGAGCCCAGACAGGCTGGGGCAGGTGTCCCAGGGGCTGGGCAGGGGGGGAGGACACCTCCCGATTTATTCTGGAGCTGGAGGCAGGGGTGTGGAGTATGGGCGGAGTCTGCCCTGGGAGAGGTGGGGGTCCACACCCTGCTGGGTAAAGGGGACCCCCAAAAGGTATGTCCGTGTCTTCATTCTCAGAACCAGTGAATGAGACCTTATTTTAAAAGGGGGTGCTCAGGGTACTTAAGGATCTAGAGATGAGATCATCTGGGATTGTTCAGGCGAGTCTGAAATCCAGTGACAAAGGTCCTTATGAGAGACACAAGAGCAGGCGGCCCTGTAACCACAGGCAGAGCTTGGAGTGATGCAGCCACGAGCTGAGGGCCACTGGGAGCCTCCAGAGGCTGGGAGAGCCCCCAAAGGACCCTCCCCTGGAGCCTTCGGAGGGACCACGGCCCTGCTGGCTCCTCGCCCCGACTCGGGGCCTCCTAAAGCAAGGGGATGTGTTTCTGTTGTTTGAAGCCGCCCAGTTGGCGGTGCTGTCCCACGGAGCAGGGCTGCCAGGCGCCCCTGGCCAGGCGAGGCTGGCCGGGCAGAGGGAAGCCACAGAGGGTGAGGGAGGCAGGCTGGGAGAGGGGGGCCCAGGAGGAGGGCACTTTCAAGAGATGGCAGGGCCCTGGGAAGGGTGCAGGAGGGTTGGCCAAGGAGGGGGCCATGGGACACCCCCAGAACTGAGGACTCCTGGGCAAGAGGCTCACGCCCCAGGGAGCGGCCAGAGGGGACGGGGCATGCCTGCCAGTCAGAGACACCAACAATCCATGGAGGTGTCCCTGTAGAGGCCGCCCTGCAGGTCGGACATCTCCGAGCTCTTGGGACAGCTCCGTGGGGACCCGCCCCCACTTCACAGAGCAGGAAGGTGGTGGCTGCAGGTGGCCCGGCTTGGATGTGGGAGGGCCTGACAGGAAGCCACCTGTCTGAGTGCAAAGCCAGCTCTTGAGCACCCTGCCCGGCCTGCAGGGGGGTCCCAGAGTGAGAAGGCAGTGCGCTGGTGGGGGAGGGGGGTTCTGAGAGGGCACTGGGCAGGAGCCCACCCTTCCCTCCTGCGCTGCCAGCCTGTCCCTCCCTCAGCCCACCTCCGGATCTGGGTTGGGTCCCTCCCACCGAGCTCCAGGCCTGCTCTGTCCTTCTCCAGCCCCTGCTCTGCCGGCCGGCTCACAGCAGCAGGCCCTGCTCCACCGCCTGCCTCACCGAGACAGCTCATTCACAGTGCAGCTCTCTGGCCCTGGCTGGTGCAGCTCAGTGGATTGAGTGTCAACCTATGAACCAAAGGGTCACCAGTTTGATTCCCAGTCAAGGCACATGCCTGGGTTGCTGACCTGGTCCCTAGTGTGGGGCGTGTGTAAGAGGCAACCATACTTTGATGTTTCTCTCCCTCTCTTTCGCCCTCCCTTCCCATCTGTCTAAAAATAAAAAATAAATATAATCTTAAAAAAATTAAAACATATCTGATCCTTTAAAAAAAGAACTGTTTGTTCTTTGTTTTTTCTTTTTTCAAAAAACGTGTTTTTAATCAGTTTCATAGTGAAACCCAAACCGAAGTCTTGAAAACAACAGGAATAAGAAATAACAAAAAAATCCCAGCTCCAGGAGGCTCTGACTCCAGCACCACCCTCTTGGGTTGGAGCAGCAGCTCAGGTGCCCCCCTGCCCCCTGCGCCCCATCACCAGCCTCCCAAACGGGCCGGGGCTGCCCCTCCTGGAAGCTCCCGGGTCTCTGCCCAGTCCCCTTGCCTCTGCTGAGCCCCTGCCCCCTTCCACCTAACTGCCCTCCCTGCCTCCTGTCTGGACTTCCCCAGGCTGGTCCTCCCACCAACAGGACGCCATCAGCATCCTCTTTCCAACATTCACAGAGCGTCAGCTCCTCCGCAGGACACTCAAGGCTCCGGGGTCCCCCCACCCTGCCCCCTGCCATACACCTGAGTCCTGCCTTTGCATATAGGCTGGCCCCTCTGCTTGGGACAGCCCTCCCCCACCTGTCCACCTGGCTGATTCCTCTCAGCGCTCAAGACTCAACCTGAAGAGTCCCCTGTCCGTCGACCCTTCCCTGGCCTTCCTGGGCTCAGAGGAGCGCTCCTCGCCACCGCCGCCGGGACATGACAAGTCCTGTGCCAGGCACTGAGGACCAGTACCGCCTGCACGCACAGAGCAGCCCGCAGGCTGCAGGGGGTGTGAGCTCCCTCAGTGGTTGACCCGCTGAGCAACCAAGCGAGCGAATGGATTACCAGAATCCTTCCCGCTCCTGCGTGGGGCTGTGCGGACCCCGAGCCGAATCGCCCACTCGCCGTGGATGCTCAGTTCCCAGGCACGTGCTCCCCCGGGAGAGGGAAGAGCGAAGGGAAGGGGCCACGAGGGGCGAGGAAGCAGAGCTAGGGGCTCCTCGAGGCTGGGGGTGGCTACACCCCGCTCCCGCCCTGTGCCCGAACACCGTGATCTCACGGGGAGAGAGAGGGAGACCTGCAAACAAACGCCCCTGTCCCAACCAAGGGACTCCAGCTGGGAAAGGGGACTTCCATGAAAGGTCACCAGGAAGCTGGTCCCTGCCCCACCCTGGAATCCAGTGTCGCCCCCGCCCCCCCCCCCGGGGCTCTGACCAGCAACCTGGAGCCTGGGACAGGCAGGGCCCAGCCCCTCCGCTCTTCCTCTTCCCCAGGGCTTCCTGGTCTCCTTGTCCGTTTGGAACAGAGCTGTGATGGTTTTGAGGGGTGGCTACTGCAGAAACAGTGTGTGCGCGCGCACGGTTCAAAGATTGCGCGGTTGCGCGAGGATAAGAACGCCAGTCTGGCCCCGCCCCTCGGCCCCGCCCCCTGCAGCACGTCGACCCCACTGGGGCCCCGGTGGGGTCACCATCTGGCACCTGTGTCCCCTTCCTTCTCCCAGCGCACAGGCCACCGCACAGGCGCAGACGCACCGAGCGTTCTCGTGCAGATGGCATCGTAGTGAATGCGTCACTTTGGCACTTGCGTTTATTTTATTTTTATTTTTTTAAAGATTTCATTTCCTTATTTTTAGAGAAGGGAGGAAGAGAGGGAGAGAAACATCCATGTGTGGTTGCCTCTCACGTGGCCCCCACTGGGGACCTGACTCACAGCCCAGGCATGTGCCCTGACTGGGAATCAAATGAGCCACCCTTTGGTACACAGCCTGCACTCAGTCCACTGAGCCACACCAGCCAGGGCTGGCACTCGCCTTTAAACTTAAGAAAGAGGCTGTGGACACCGTTCCAAAGAACTACATACAGAAGTAACTCGTTCTAACTGGCCTGTAGTTGTTCCTGTGGGTGGACATTGGGGCCTCTAAGTTCTGATGGGGTTCCGGGGTCAAAGGGCGTATGCATGATCCTTTCTCAAGGGGTCAGAGGTGCTCTCCAGGGCTCCGGGAGCCCCCTGGGAAGGCTGTTCTCTCACACCCTGGCCAGCTGCAGATGGGATCAGTTGTCTGGCCCTTTGCCAGCATCTCGGGCAAGAACTGGCATTTCATTGTTCTGAAATTCTGTTTCCTGAATATGAGACTGAACATCTTGTTCATCGGTTGATTGGCTTTTTTTTATTTCCTCTTCCGTGAGTTTTTGAATCCACGCCTTTGCCCAGTTTCCAACTGTGGTGTCTTTCTTTCTTAGAAAATTGCCTTTGTGGGGCCTTTTTGAACATTATTGATACTAATCCTCTGTATCATGGGTCCCAAGTATTACAGTGCAGTGTGATGGTTGTCTTGGCCATAGGGAAGCTCGTGTGTGCTTAAGTTAGTTTTAACTCTTCGTTTCAGAAACTTGAAAGCATACGCAAGAGTCCTAGGAATGGGCCCTGGCTGGTGTGGCTCAGTGGGTTGGGCATCGTCCTGCAAGTCAAAAGGTTGCCGGTTCAATTCCCGGTCAAGGCACATGCCTGGGCTGCAGGCCAGGTCCCTTGTGGGGGGGTGAGATGGGCAGCCGATTGAAGTTTCTCTCTAACATCGATGTCTCTCTCTCTCTCTCTCTCTCCCTCCCTTCCCCTTTCTCTAAAATGAAAAACAAAAAAGTCGAACGAATCCACAGCATACCGCCTCTGAGCTCCAGCTGCAATCACGCCAGGGATCACACCAGGGCAGAACCCTCCACCCCCATGAAGTTCTCCTTTCGACGTTGCTTGTGGTGGTGTTCGAGACGCAGAGGTTTTTGTTTCTGTGTGGTCACATTTCTCAGTCTCTGCGTAGCTTCTGGGCTTCGTGTAACATTTACAAAGTCTTCCCACTCCACGATTATTAATAAAACAAATCAGATTCTTCTAGTTACTTGTAAAACATGATTTATTATCTTCTAACGGGTGGTGTGGTGTTTTTTCACATGAGGGACCATCATTGATTTAACCAATCCCCGAATACTGAGCACTAGGTTACTGGGGGTTTTCCCCTCCTCGAAATCCAGCCGGGTTGGGGCAGCCAGGCCTGACTTCCCCGCCTCCCCTGGGTTGTTTCAAAGCAAAAAACCCAGGCATCAAATAATTTCACCCATAAACGTGAAAGGCTTTAACATTTTTATATTGTAAAGTCCGTTAATCTTCCAGGCTTTTTGTCCTCCACTTTTAATTGTGCAAACAGTCAGCGGGCGGAAGAAAGCCCTGTGGACGCCCTTGTGAGCGCAGGCGGGTGAGACCGAGTTTGCACTCGACTTTCCGGACCACAGGACGAGCCGGGTGCGGTGGTTTTGAGGCCGTGTCCATTGGTTACAGCAGCCATGGGAAAGGGACACCGATGCCATCTGGTCCTGCACAGTAAAAAGATGCTCCAAGAGGAGGAGGACCCTGCCCCTGCGGCAGAGCCCCCGGAAGGAGACCCTGGGGGAAAAAAGCGGGCCCCGGGGTCCCAGTCACCCTGTGTGCCGGGTCCGGCGTCTCAGCGCTCTGCCTCGTTTCTGGTGAGTCCCCGGAGTCACGAAAGTTAAATGAACATCCTCGCGAGTTTCCGCGTCTGGAACACCCATCTTCGGGGTGGGTGACGGGAGTGATTTCTTTTCCTGGAGGAGCGGGGGTCCCCGGACCCCAGCTGGAAAAGCAGGGCTCTGGCAGATGCGGACCAGATGTGGAGGGGAGGGGCCACGGGGGGCGGGCAGGGGTGCCGCGCGGTGTGTGTGGGGTGGGGAGCAGGACGCCAGAAACTGAAGAGCCGTTTGGGGCCCCGCCCGGAGGGGCGGGCAGCAGGCGGGCCGCAGGCGGCCTGCAAGGGTTAAGCCGGAGGAGTGGTGGTCGGGTCAGGTTACTTCCCTTTAAAACGCCTGGGAGGGGAGGAGTCAGGTCCTGCCGGGCACGAGGGCGGCCGGTCCCGCTCACCTTCTGGGAGGAGGCTCCGGCGACCTAGGCAAGTGGAGCTCCCTGGAGGGGGCACGGGGGCTGTAGGCGGGGCGCAGCGCAAGGAGCCCCACGTCTGCTGCCCACAACCCCGTCTCGGGCGGGCACGCTGAGCCCCAGAGAGCGCCGAGGATTCCTTTGGCCTTTGGCCGAGATCCCCCCCTGTGATCTCTTCTGGGCCCAGATGGGGCAAAGGACCTCCCGCCTGGAGAGGTGGCCCCGGGGTGGGGCGGGGGCTGCTGGCGCCTCTGGGGGAGGGAAAGTGGGCAGACGGGACTGGCAGGCGGGCTGCACCCCGCAGGGGACTGCTGCAGGGCAGGGGGGACTGCTGATGGTGGGTGGGGTGGAGCTGGAGAGGAAAGGGATCCCTGGGGATCCAGAGAGCCACCATGGAGGCGATAGGACCTCGGAAATTTCCCCTCTGTCCCAAGCCCTTCCCTGGCCCCTGGAGGAATGGAAAAGGGCATTCCTATTTTTAAGCACTGGTTTAACTCTCGTGGTCTCCCTGTCTCCTTACAGCCCCCTACCCCCGCCAGGGTGCGGGTTTCCCAGGACCCAGCCGAGGCTCGGGATTGTGGGGCACTCCCTGGGGAAGCAGATCAAGGTTCCCACTGCACCTGCCCTTGTTCCGGGGAGGGGTCCCTGCAAATGGGGCCACTGGGGTCCTCACCCTGGGCCTCCAAACCTCCAGCAGTGCAGCGGGCAGGGGCCCAGGTGCGCCCTGCCCTCGGTTTCTGACTTGAACCCCTTCCTCCCAGCATCCCAGCCCGTGGGGGGCCGCAGTGGCCAGTGTCCTCTGGGGGTCAGGCCTGAGTGTCTGAATGACCGGGGCCTCAGTGTACTCACTTGTAAAAGGGGGCTCTGGGGGCAGGGGGGCCCTTGGGCCCTGTGTCTTTTGTGAGATGGGGCCACGGTGGGAGGAAAGGAGAGCGTGGCCCCTGTGCTGTGGCGCTCACAGGTGTGCGTCCCCTCATGCTCAAGGGAATGCTCAGGAGAGAGTGGGGTGGGGGGGGCCATACGGGGAGATGCTTTAGGGAGTGTGCGTGGTTAAGCCTATAGCACCTGCTGCTAACTAGCTGTGTGACCTGGGGCAAGCCACTCAACCTCTCTATGCCTTGGTTTCTTCAGCTGCCAAATGGTGGTGATTATCCTGGTAAAGCACATAGTAGGCACTTAGTGAAACAGATGAGAGCTGCCAGGCAGGACCTGCAGTCCAGCATGACTCCTCCATGGCTGGTGTGCTTCCCTGCTCCCCCTCAGGCCCCTGGGCTCCTTCTGTCTTAACTGCCCTGCTCCAGAGGCTGGGACGGGAGCTGACTTCCCATCAGGGGGCCTTCTGAGGCTCTCACGGGGCCGACAGTGTCCGAGGCTCCCAGCGGAAGCACCCTGGGGGCTGGCACAGTCCCAGTCCCATGCAGCTGTGGGTGGAGGCCTCGGAAGCCTGGAAAAGGCCAGCGTCCAGAGAGGCCACAGTGTCCCCTGCCCCGAGGCCCTGGCCTCGTCTTGGCCCCCTGGTCACTGCTCCTTCAGAGCAGACACATGGACTTCGAGTTGTCCCCTCGCTCCCAGCTTACCTATGCCCGGGATATGGGGGTGGGGGGTGTGGTGGGGGTGGGGGCTGAGTGAGCAGGAGCAGCGGCAAACCCAAGGCCCTGGTGGTCCCTGAGACCACAGGCACAGGTGGAGGCCTGCCTACCTGCCAGCGCTCACCACCGCAGTTTTTCCCGAGCTCCTGGCCTTTCCAAGGTTCAGCACGAGGAGCCTGCCCCCACCTCTGAGACGCCACTGCCTGCACCTGTTCAGCTGATGTCTTCTGCATGTGTGGCTGTGCCTGAATTATTCTCAGGAGTAATCGTTCTCAACCTTGATTATTTTTTTTAATTTAGAGGAAGTTTTGTCTTCTGGACCAAAACATAGGCAGCAGGGGAGAAATATGCTTGGGTTGAGTTGGGCGTGGAGGGGCTGGCTTTCTCCCCATTCGAGAGGAACAGGAAGAGAAACAGGCTCACCTGCAGAAAGGTTTCCACTCCGGAGTCGGCCACAGGTGGTGCCACCCCCGGAGTCACTGGGGAGGCGGCTGCGAGCCCCTGAGTGGGGGCGGCGGGGGACCATGTCCCGCAGGATCAAGGAGTCGAATTGCAGGGAACTCCGTCTTTAACCTCTGCCCCTCACTATCTCATCGCTGCATCCGTTCCATAAGCGCGTGTCGCTGGTCAGTCGTGTCCTAGGTGCCTGCCTGGGGGGAGGATGCTGGTGCTCAGAGTCTCGGGGGTGCTTGGGGGTGGGGGGGGCCATCCTGGGCCGGCATCACTGAAGTGAGCCTCCAGGACAAGAGGGTGGCAGATGAACGAAAAACAGAAGGTTTCCAGGCCCAAAGAGCGTCTTCTTTGGGGCCACTGGAGGTGTAGCGGGCAGTGGGGGGTGGACCCAGTGGGCTTGATAAACCACCAGAGGCCAGTGGAGCAGGGGAGAGAGGGATGAGACCAGAGGATCCAGGCGGAGGGTGGGAGGAGGGGGTGCTGGATCAGGCGGGACCCATAAGCCGTGGCAAGGAGGGTAAATGTTGTCACTCACTCAGCCGGCATTTCCTGGGCTCCTGACCCGTGCGAGGCATGGAGGGGCGAACGGTCTCCCAGCCCTCCCTCGAGGTGCCTGGGTCTGCTGGCTGGCTCCAAACGGCCTTTTCATAAGCGCCGTGGCCAGGGCCTGAACCCGAGGCCAGCGGAGCAAAGGGGCTGTGGTGCATGACAAGGCGGTAACGTTGGAGCTGGGTTTCAAAGGATTAGCAGGAGTTTGGCAGGAGGGAGAGAAGAGATGCCCCTGGCCGTGGTAGCAGGGTGAGCAAGGGCCCAGAAATGTGAAAAGCCGGGGGTGGCGGAGGGGTGGGGGGGGCAGTTGGGGAAATGTGGGCCACTGGAGCCGCAGTGGGCACTGCAAACAGAGGCCAGAGGGCCAAGGTCATGGGAGATCTCGAGGCTGCAGCCAGAGCTGAGGTTGCATTCTACATCCCACGGGTGGGCAGTGAGGAGCCGGAGAGTGGGCTTGAGCAGGAGGGAGAGCTTTCTGGGCCGTGGTGTGTGATGGGCTTGGGTGGCAGGGAGGGACAGTGCTGCCACCAGTCTGTGGGGTGTGGAGATGGTCCTGCTGGGCCACAGTGGGGGCTGTGGAGCACGCCCCTCTCTGCGGTCCCCCAGCTGGGCCTGACCTGCTACCCAGAGCAGGGGTCTCTCTCACTACGGGGCAGTGGGCTGCCTGCCGCGCCAGCTTTGAAGACCAGAGGCCCTTTCCGACAGCATTAGGGTTTCAGCCAGCTGGACCCGTGGTCCAGGTCCAAAGCAAACAGGAAAAGCCTACAGTGGGCCAGGCGGGGCCTCCTTCTTTGTTTGGAGAAGGGATCAGGCCAAGTGGATGTGCTGGTCTTTCCACTGCAAAAGTGGGAGGGGGCTGCAGGCCCGGTCAGGGGCACAGTGAGACACCCACCACTCAGGGCACTGCGTAGGGCCCGGGGACCAGCCTTCTGGGGTTCTGTCCAGGTGGCCTTCCTTGGCAAATGCTGGCCCTGACAGAGGGGCCTGGGAACTCATGCTACCTCACCCCTGGGTGTCGCCATGCCTCTGTTACCGTGCCCATGTTGCAGCGCTATCCGGGGCCCTTGGCTTCCCACTAGTGTCCCTAGACCCTCAGCTCAGGCCCGACGGGGGTGGCTGCCTGCCGGTCACTGCAGTGGGAAGTCCACACTGCCCAGGCCGGGGCCCTGAGGGCAGGCCTCTGGAGAGAGAGAGAGTGGGGGAAAGGCTGAGTGCTTCCAGGGCCCCCTCCCTCTGAACGATGGGCACCCCGGGTCCCCTGAAGACCCGGCACTCTGAGCCTGGCCCCTGCCAGCCAGGTGGCGGGTGGGAGGCATTCACTCTTGTGGTTACGCCCGAGTGAATTCTTGTTTGCATCAGTTCACAAGCTTATCCACTGGCCAAGCCTCCGCACAGGCCCGGCGGGGCGGGGGTCGGGGGGCAGGTGAACGAGGGCTGCCAGGAGCCCGTGAGCTGATGGAGTGGACAGACATGAGTCCTTGAGTGCCCGGCCTGCCTGTGTGCCCTGAAGGGAAGTGGGCAGACAGTTCCCCCAGGGCCAGAGGGGGGCAGGGGCAGGAGTGGCAATGGGCTAGAAAGACTTCCGTTCATTTGTTCGTTTGCCCGCGTGTGCCTTCTTCACTCAGCAGCACGCGTTAAGCACCTACTGTGGCTGGGCATGCGCCCTGCTCTCCCTCGGCCTCTAATCTGTGGGGAAAATAGGATTCATAACACCAATCACACAGGTTGAATGAAAAACCCACTGGGGTAGAGGGCTTTGCGGAAGAGGTTGGCGATGCCCACAGAGCTCATAGGGACTTGGCCTGGTCAGGGAGGTCAGGTATCGTCTCAGAGAGAGACCTGCAGGATGAACAGGAAGTAGCCAGGGTGAGAAGGAAGTGGCGGCCCAGACGGAGGAAACAGCACGTGCAAAGGTCCTGCGGCAAGGGGGCTGGGCGCAGGCCAGGTGGGCTGGGGAACGGGAACAGAGAAGGCCGGGCAGTGAGCGGGGGGATAGCACCCGAGCTTGTGGGATGGGGCTCTTTAGAAGATTTGGCCTGGATTCCAAGACCAAATGGAAAGTTTTAAGCAGTGGCAGAAAATAACGATCCACTTTGTGGAGCCAAGAGGTTTGAAGGGACCCCAGTGGAAGTGGGGAGGGAGTTTGTGAGGCTCCCTCAGTGCCCACGTAGATGATGAGAATGTCTTTGACCAAGGCCATGGTGAGGTCGGGGGTTGTGGTGGGGGCACTGGGTTTGGGGAGGAGGTCAGGGGGTGTGAAGGTCAGGTAAACAGGGCCGGTACATGGGAAGGGTAATAATACACATCATTTTCCTCCGAGAATGTATTTTATTGAGTATGATAAATCGTATCTTCCCTCCTACCAAGGACAGGAAAAGAGGCAGTGGGCAAGCTCTGAGTAAGAAAGGAGGGGTGATTTCTAGGTTCTGCTAAACGAGAGAGGAGAAAGCTATCATCAGGAGGAAAGAGGTCGCAGAAGGGTAAAGCGCCTGCCCAAGGTCACGGCTGGTCAAGAAGTGAAGCCTCCGCCAGCCTCCTCTCTTAAAAAGGCAGAAGAGCTTATTTCATTCTACTCAGGGAGCTGATATCGGGGAGAGAGTGGCAGGGGGTGGGGTGCACCTGGGAGCCGGCTGGCTCTGGAGGAATGCAGGTGAGGCCGCAGCAAAGCCCCCAGGAGCCTGAGCCTCCCTCCAGGTCCCAATCACAGTGGAGGCCCCGAAACCAGCTCTTCCCCTCTCCACGTCCCCCCCTCTTGCCCCTGGGAGCTCCTTCCCTCGCTCGAACCTCGACCCTCCTGCTTCTGTCCCCACCACCTCGGCTTGCACACAGAGTGTGCCGCCTGGCTGCCCTGCCCCAAGACGACCTGAGGACCCTTCAGCCCTCCTGTGGGTGGGCAGCCCGGCAGGCTATGGGGCAGCCAGCAGCCTATAATCAGACACCGTTTTCTTTTAGCAGGTGCTCTGCCTCTGGGTGCCCTCCTGGGAGCCTGGACAGAGCACGGCCCTGCCCAGCGCAGCGACCTTCGCCTCTCTGAGCCCTGGTTAATCTTTGCCCAGTCTGAGGGCTGTGGGGCTCCTCCCCTCGGAGATATAAGCCTGGCCCCAGGCTGCCCTGTCTCCTGCCTGCCCGGAGCCTCCCCAGTGCCGTGCCCTCACCATGGCCAAGGGCTTCTACATTTCCAAGCCCCTGGGCATCCTGGGCATCATCCTGGGCGTGGGGGCCGTGGCCACCATCATCGCTCTGTCCGTGGTGTACTCCCAGGAGAAGAACAAGAACGTCGAGACCTCTGTCCCGTCCCCCACCAGCCCCAGCAGCACTGTGTCCACCACCTTGGACCAGAGTAAGCCGTGGAATCGATACCGCCTCCCCGAGACACTGGAGCCCGAGTCCTACAGGGTGAGGCTGAGGCCCTACCTCACTCCCAACAAGGACGGTCTGTACATCTTCGAGGGTTCCAGCACTGTCCGCTTCAAGTGCAAGGAGGCTACCGACGTCATCATCATCCACAGCAAGAAGCTCAAGTATGTTACGACCCCGGAGCAGCACATGGTGACCCTGCGGGGCGTGGAGGGAGCCCCAGTCCCTGCCATTGACAGGACCGAGCTGGTCGAGGTCACGGAGTACCTGGTGGTGCACCTGAAGGGCCAGCTGCAGGTGGGCAGCCTGTACGAGATGGACAGCCAGTTTGAGGGCGAGCTGGCTGACGACCTGGCCGGCTTTTACCGCAGCGAGTACATGGATGGCAATGTCAAAAAGTGAGTCGGGGAGGGCTGTGCCCGTCAGGCGCAGGTCCTGGGTGCCGAGGGAGGGTTTGGGTGGGAGGCCTTTGAAACTTCTGGAGCCCTCGGCTGGCCCGTGGCTTCCTCTGCAGCTCGCGGGGAGCAGCCACGGGGAGCGCAAACCCTTCCCCGGAGGGCCTCCCTCCTCCACTTCGGGGAGTCGGTTGCGAGTAAGGGAGGTGCCCCTTGTTTAGACAGGAAAACTGAGACTCAGAGGGGAGACATTTGGTTTCCCTGCCCATACAGCATGGGAGCCTGCCAGGACTTTGACCCAGAGTCCAGAAGGAGCTCTGGTCTCTCGGAGTCAGCTGGTCTGTTGGGGCCCAGATGCTGCCCGGGTGAGGCAGGGACTGGGGCAGACCAGCCTTCCGTGCCCCCTGTAAACCCAGCAACACCAGGAAGCCCCACCCCCACGGGCCCAGGCATGCTGCCAGCAAACCCCGTAACACTCTGGCTTGGGCAGGGTGCTGGCCACGACGCAGATGCAATCAGCAGATGCCCGGAAATCCTTCCCGTGCTTCGATGAGCCCGCCATGAAAGCCCGGTTCAACATCACCCTCGTCCACCCCAGCAACCTCACGGCCCTGTCCAACATGCTGCCCAAAGGTGAGCCGGTCCACCCTGGGGCTGCGCAGCCTGGGGGAGCCGGCACCCCAGGGTGCCCAGGGCTGGGGTGCGGGGCAGGGGAGAGGGTGCCCGCCCTCACGCCTGCAGCGTGCTTCCTGCCCAGGCCCCAGCGTCCCGCTGCAGGACGACCCCAACTGGAACGAGACGGAGTTCCACACCACGCCCGTGATGTCCACATACCTGCTGGCCTACATTGTGAGCGAGTTCACGTCTGTGGATCGGACAGAGACCATGGCGCCCAACAACGACGTCCTGGTATGAGGCTGGGCCCGAGCGCCAGGACTGGTCTCGCCCGAGGGCTAATCCTGTCTCTCTTCATCCCTGTCCCGGGCCCTGCATGGCTGGGACACTGCATTTGAGCCCCAGCTTGGCGAGTTCCCTGACCCTCAGTCTCTGCACCTGAAAAAATGGGTTCCTCGTAACGAATGGGGTTCCCGACCCATGGATGCCAGGCAGACCAATGGCAGTTATGACCGTCGTCTGTTACGTCTCAAAGGCTCCAGACTAGGACGCCCAGCCCCTCAGACACCCTCAGCCCTCTCTGCTGTGGGCCCGGCCTGCCGGTGTGACCTCTTCCAGGCCCTGGGACCCGAGAGGGGCCCTGACCCACCTCCACCCTCTTTGCAGATCCGGATCTGGGCTCGACCCAGTGCGACCAAGGAAGGTCACAGTGATTATGCCCTGAACGTGACCGGCCCCATCCTAAAATTCTTCGCTGATCATTATGCCACACCCTACCCCCTCGAAAAGTCTGGTGAGTGATGGGGTCAGGGGCCTTACGTGGAGCGAGGTGAGGGCAGTGGGGGGAGGGCTCCAAGCCCAGAGGTCGCCCTGCCAACCGCCTGGCCTCCCCAGACCAGATCGGCTTGCCTGACTTCAACGCCGGCGCCATGGAGAACTGGGGACTGGTCACCTACCGGGAGAACTCCCTGCTGTTTGACTCCCAGGTGTCCTCCAGCAGCAACAAGGAGCGGGTGGTCACTGTGATTGCCCACGAGCTGGCCCACCAGGTACCCCTCGGCTCAGACCCCAGCAGCTGAGAAGGGACAAGGGCAGCGGGGTGAGGTGGGTGGGGCTGTCACAATGATGGAGTCACTGAAGTCGCCGGCCTGGGGCCTGGCACTTGATGGCACTCCCAAAGGATGGCCCTGGGCACAGTGGGTGGCTGCAGGGCCGGAATCGTTGGCCAGGTTGACCCGCCCTCCCCCACAGTGGTTTGGGAACCTGGTGACCGTGGCCTGGTGGAATGACCTGTGGCTGAACGAGGGCTTTGCCTCCTACGTGGAGTACCTGGGTGCCGACAACGCCGAGCCCACGTGGAACCTGGTGAGCCAGCCGTGCCGGGGCCCCAGGGTGTGGGAGCGGGGTGGGGGGGGCGGGGGAGAGCTGGGTCACCGCTCCCAGGACAGTCTACGAACGGCTGTTGGGGATTCGCAGAAAGACATCATCGTGCAAAACGAGGTATACCGCGTGATGGCCATGGACGCCCTGGCCTCCTCCCACCCGCTGACCACCCCCGCTGAGGAGGTCAACACGCCTGCCCAGATCAGCGAGATGTTCGATTCCATCTCCTACAGCAAGGTGCTGCCCCCGCCCGCGGAGACGGTGGGGGGTGTGCTGGGAGGGCGGCGGGGACTCGGCCGGCCTCCAGGCCGGGAGCGCCTGGCCTGGCCTGCTGTGGCCACGGGGGTCCTGCCAGCTGAGCACAGCTTTCTGAGCCCCTGTCCTTCCCCCCAGGGAGCCGCTGTCCTCAGGATGCTCTCCAGCTTCCTGACGGAGGATCTGTTCAAGAAGGGCCTTGCGGTGAGTGCGCTTGGCCGGCGGGGGGTGGTGGCGGTGGTGGCGGTGGTGGTTTCCTCCAGCCGCTGCCGGGGTCCCCAAGCCCAGCCTGCCGCAGAGGCTGAGCGGCAGGGCCTGGGATGCCGGCTTCGCCCTCACCATGGCTTGTCTTTCCGCAGTCCTACCTCAGTGCCTTTGCCTACAAGAGTGCCACCTACCAGGACCTGTGGGTACACCTGCAGAAGGTGGGTAACAGCTGACCCCCTTGGCCATTCTGCGGGGGTCCTGAGATGGTGGCAGCGCCCGTGTAAGGGGACATGCCCAGTGCCGCTGCCTGCCAGCCCGAGTAGGTCCTTTGGAGCTGTGGTTGGTCACGTGTGAGAGGGGCGCAGGGATGATGGCCCCCGGAAGGCGGTTGTTTGAGAAACCCTGGCAGGCCTCCTGGCTACACCGTAGGGAGTCTCATGACGGAGGCCCAGGAGTCCCCTTTTCTCAGCGCCGAGGAAACGGGCCCTCACAGCTCCCACGCCCAAGCCCGCCTCAGCCAAGGACTTTGGAGCCAGTCATCTGGCCTGTCAGCAGTCCTGGCTGCCCTGTGCCCTCACGGCTCCTCCCAGGCACGACTTTGCACCCCAGCACCCTCGGCACAAGCTGGGGCCCTCCCAACCGGCCCCACCTTGCATTTCTGCCACCTTGCATCCTCAAGCATCCCTGTCTGTCGGGCAAACCCTCTGTCCATCCCCTCCTCCCGCTCCCAGACGGCCTCTCCTAGGCTGGGTCTGTCTGCTCCCGGTCACCCCCATCTCTTCTTCACAGCTCCCCCCCCTCCTTAGCCCAGCTGGGGTGACCCCTCTGGAACCCCATGCCCCAGGCTTCCCTGCCAGCTGCTCCCCCACCGTTTCCTTCGTGTCCCTCCAGTCCCCAGGTGCCCGGGCTCCCAGGCCAGGCTGACCAGAGAGGGGAGGCCCAGGGCTTTGTCGCAGATCACAGCTGGGCTCCTGGGTCCTCTAGGCCACACTCCCACCCCCAAGCTCCAGCTGCCTCGAGCCTGGCCCACCTCCCCCTCCCCCGTGTTCCTTGCCCTGCCTCGGTGTCTCTCCTGCCCTGCAAAGCGGAGCCCTCCTCCATGCCAGGTGCCCCTCCCACGTCATCCCTCCCTCCTGTCCCCTCTGCCCCTGAGCCCCCTCTTTCTGCAGCCCCCAGAGCTCCCCTCTTCTCAGCCTGCCTGCACCTTCTAACTTGCTCTTCTGCCCGCTTTCTTGCCCTGATCTTTTTTCCATTTTCTCAGTTGTTAACAGACATTGTTGGAGTTTTGTTATTATTACAAAACCGATGCAGCCCTGGCTGGTGCAGCTCAGTGGACTGAGCGCCGGCCTGTGAACCGAAAGGTCACCGGTTCGATTCCCCCTCAGGGCACATGCCTGGGTGGCAGGCTGGGTCCCCAGTTGGGGGTGGGCGCGAGGCAACCAATCCATATTAGTCTTGCACACCGATGTTTCTTTCCCTCTCTTTCTCCCTTCCTTCCCCATCTGTAAAATAAATAAAATCTTAAGGAAAAAAAAAAAAACCAATGTACACGCATGAAAAGAGATCAGAAGGACTTATGAGTAGAGGGACAAGTGCCCGAAGCCTGTCCCCAGGCCCCCGTCTGGGTGCTGGCGCCTCTCCCCCTGGCCCTGACCGCGACCCCGGCTCCTCCTCACCCGCCGTCCTCTTCCAGGCTGTGGACAATCAGACGAACATCATGCTGCCTAAAAACGTGAGCACCATCATGGACCGCTGGATCCTGCAGATGGGCTTTCCTGTCATCACCGTGAACACCCAGACAGGGAACATCTCCCAGCAGCACTTCCTTCTGGACCCCCAGTCCAAGCCCACCCGCCCCTCACCATTCAAGTGAGCAGACGGGGTCCCAGGGCAGGCATCCCAGTGAGGGTTCTGAGGGCCTGGCCTGCCTGCTGTGGCCCTAGCCCCAGGGGCTCTGGACAGGCTGTCCCTCCTGGGCCAGGAGGGTGGAGGCGCCTGGTGCCAGAGTCGGCTGGGAAGTGGGAGCCCGCAGGTGGGGCTGCTGTTCACCAGCAGCAGCCACGACCTGCCGCCTCTCACTGCCCGACCTCGGGTCTCTTGTTGCAGCTACCAGTGGATCGTCCACATCTCGTTCCTGAAAGCCAACGTCCAGCAGGACTACTGGCTGGAGGAAGCCACCAAAAGTAATCCAGCCCCGCCCTCGTGGCCAGCAGCCCCACCCCACCCCCCAGCTCCTGGCCCCTGTGCTGGGGGTGACAGCAGCCTCGTTTCACTCCCCAAATCGAGCTGGCTGCTTTGGTTATAATCTTTGCTGCTGCTGCCCAGCTGTGTGGCCCTGGGCAAGTTACCATCCCTCTTTGGTCCCGACTTTTTCATCTATAAAATGGGGCCAAGAACAGTGGCTTCCCCATTGAATTCTGTGAGGAGTCAAGAAGACAATCCACATGAAATGGTTTAAACAGTGCCTGGCACGTGGTATGAGCAGCCCCACCCTGCCAGGCACGGAGGAAACCATGGTCAAGGCAAATTGTCCCCTGTCTAGGCCAAAGCTGCCAGTGAAGGGAAGGAAGACAGGCAGTTAAAAACTTTCTAGAGCTGTTCTGAGTGCTTTAGCAGAGGTGAGCATGGCCTCTGGGCCATGCATGGGCACAGGGGCCAGGAACTGGGGGTAAGGGAGATTCAACTTCATGGAGAGGTCAGGGAAGACTTCCTGGAGGAGGTGACCTGAGTCTTAGAGGAAAAGCAGCAGTGAGCTAGGCTTATGGTGGTGGAGAAAAGCATTCCAGGCAGAGGGAATAGCAAGTGCAAGGCACAGAGGCAGCAGCGAACGTGGGGGCTGAGTAGAGGTCCCTCCAGGACTCAGGTCTTCTTAGGGCAGGTGGGAAGCGGGCAGATGCTTGGGTATGACCTTCAGGCGTGGAAGGGTCCCCTCTGGCTGCCAGGAGAGAGGATGGAAGGTGGAAAGAGGGAGCTGGGGCGGGGGTGCCCACGGACCGATGGGCAGTGCCGGGGTGCTGACTGGAGGGAGGCTGGGTGGACTGGATGTGAGAGAACAGAGCCTGACCCGGGCACATGTGGACCGTGGGAGGCAGGCCGGGCACTGAGGTTCGGACATGGCTGCTGGCCTGCCTGAGGTTGCCAGCCAGCCAGAGGCAGAGGTGGGCTGGGCAGCCCGTTCGCCACCCCATCTCCTCCCCTCCCTGTCATTGCCCCAGAGGCTTGTGGGCCAGCTCCCGCGGCTGCCAGGTTGCAGGAGGCTGCTCTTGCTGAGACCTGGAGAGAGGAGGGGAGGGTCAAGGGACAGCCTGGGCTCTTTGAGCAGTGCCCCCCTGCCAGCTCTGGCCTCTTCCCCACAGTCGACGAACAGTTCAAAACCGCAGCCGACGACTGGCTGCTGCTGAACATCAATGTGACGGACTATTACCTGGTGAACTACGACGAGGACAATTGGAGGAAGATTCAGGGTCAGCTGCAGAAAGACCTGTCGGTGGGTGTCTGTCTGTCTGCCATCCGCCACGCCCCCTGCCCCAGGTCACACCCTGAGGTCACACCCTCTACGGCCCCTTCCAGGTCATCCCTGTCATCAACCGGGCGCAGATCATCCATGACAGCTTCGATCTGGCCAGGTGAGTGTGCCCCCTCGGGCCCAGACTGGCCCTGCCGGGAGGGCCTGCTGACCCAGTCCAGCAGGTGGGTTTCCAGAGTGAGAAGCAGCCATTCTCACCGGGGAGCCAGGCCCAGCGCAGCAGGCCTCGGCCCCAGGCGCCCCACCCTCGGCCCCCATTTCCCAGATAAGGAACCTAAGACTCAAGAGTTTGAGTGCCCTCCCTGAGGCCACATGCTGGGCCCAAGGACTGCCACCCTCAGGCCCACCCAATGCCTCAGGCACACTGCACTGCGTCGAACCAAGCTTTTCCTGAGGGCTGTGTGCCAGGTCGCTGTTCTCGGTGCCAGGACGTCGGGGAAGGACAGGACAGGCAACGTGCAGTGCGGGTGAACTGATTTCGCCTAGAGATACGGGGGTTTATGAACCCCACGTGCACAGGCAGCCTGAGGAGGGGGAGGGAGACTCAGGGGGCCTCGCAAATCAGAGAAGCGATCGACTGAGGAAAGAAACACACGCTTTTTTTTTTTTTGTCCTTTTGAATCTAAGCTCTGTCTCTGTAGGCTCTGTGGCCTTGGGCAAGTCACCTTACCTCTCCAAGCCTCAGTTTCCTCATCTGTGAAATGGGGGTAATAAGCAAAGGATTGTGGTGGGCAATGGGTGAGGGCGGGGCCGGGCTGGGGCTGGCCTTGTGTGTGGAGCCACCCTGCACCCGTGTCCCCCAGCCCAGTGGGGGCTCTGGAACCTCAACTCCAGGAGGAGGCTGGGGTTCCCAGAGAGGACTGGGTGGGGGTGCTTACTTGAGCCCCTCTCTTTGTTCCCAGTGCCGGCATGGTCAATGTCACCCTTGCGCTGGACAACACCCTCTTCCTGATTGGAGAGACGGAATACCTGCCCTGGGAGGCCGCGCTGAGCAGCCTGAACTACTTCAAGCTCATGCTGGACCGCTCCACCGCCTACACCCCCATGCAGGTGCGGAGGGGCATAGCCGGGAGGGCGCCAGGGCCTATGGTGCAGCCGGCGCCTCACACGGCACAGTTAAGAAGTTGGTGGAGCTACTACTGCCTGGGGTGGCGAGAGCTGCCGGCCGCCACTGTGCCGGGCCCTTTGGGAGCACCGGCTCGGCAGAGTGGTGAGAGCAGGAGGGGCTGGGGAGGTGAACCGGTTGAGAAGAGCAAGGGAGGGACCCAGACTTCTCAGAGTGTGAGGTTCTGGGAGTCAGCACTTTCAGAAAAAGCCACTGTGATCGCGGGCAAGTGCCTGTCCTTGCCCAGGTACATGCCCGAGGGGACCCTTCGTGGCCCCGGTGACCCTGCTGTGAGCTGAGCATGCCCGTTCCTGTCCAGCCCGCGCGAGGGGCAGAAGGGGGAGATGCAGGCTTGCACTGCCTTAAAGCGGGGCGGCCGCTCGCTCGGACTCCCACCGGGGAGACCAGCAGGGGGCGCTGCATCTGCAGGGCCGTGCGGTTGATAATAAAGGACCAGAGAGTGGGGAACACCTGAACGTCCACAGTCAGGGTTCGGGGACAGGATGCCCCTTTGATGGGATGTTACGTCGCCGCTACATCATGCTTGAAGAGATCATTGTTTTTATTAAAAATTTTTCACATGATTAAGTTCCTATTATGATACATGAGGTATTTATGGTAAATGAGGTTTTACCTCATGGTAGCCCATTAACCTGCCTGCCGTGGACTCAGCTCACCTTGTTAATGTGATTCCATCACAATATTGGGTCGAGGGTAGGCAGTCTTTACTGCACTGGGATTGCTTACCGCCCATTGTCTGCTGAGCCACACTGAGGACCCCGTGGGTATTTCCTTTTCTCCTTCTTATGCAAATGCATCAGCTAATAAAGCAGTTCTGCGCCAGTCCCCCGAGACCCCCCTGCTTTCTTCTAGAACCCCACTCAGCTGTGCTGCTGGGAGGCTCTCCCGGTCTCTGAGCCCCCTGGGGTTCTTCCTTGAGTGTTCTGTCTCTCGGGCTAGGGGTGGGAGGCTGGGTGGAGCTCCCCTTCCAGAAGAGGTGGGTATCCTGGGGTAGATTGCCTGAAATGCCCATTCCACCGTCACACTGGAATGAAAGCTCGCCTGGGTCTAGAGTTTCTGCATCGGGAACTATTCCTCGAATGTGTCCGATCTCGCTGCACAGATGACGTGTCACCTCTAATGAGAAACTCAGAGCCTTTCTTTTTTCCTGTTCTCTGCATAAGGCCAGTGTCCCTCCAGGAGGCGTGCGGGGGGCTCTTCTCTCAACCCTGGCGTGCCCCCCCTCTCTCATCCTTCTGCTCTCTTGGTCTTGACACGCTCACATCGCTCCTTCAAACGTTCTCCCTCCCCTTTTGTCTGTTTCTTTTTTCTTGGATTGGTCCTCCCGTTTTCTTCCTGTCCTGTTTTCCAGCCTGTTGGCTTTTTGCTCTTCCCTCTGGGACCTGCCCAATGCTCTCATCTGTAGGCTGCGTTCGCTTCTTCTGTCCTGTCCGTGAACTTCCGAGGGCTGTTCCTGGCCCCGGCGTCTCTGAACTCATCACAGGCTTTTCCGAAGTTCTTTTTTTTTTTTAATTTTTAAAAATGTTTAAGTTTTGTTAATGCTTTTAAAAAATGTGTTGATTTGAGAGACAAGAGAGAAAAGAAAGAAAGAGAGAGAGAGAGAGAGAAAGAAAGCAAGCAAGAAAGCATCGATTTGTTGCCCCCCTTATTTATGCATTCATTGCCTGATTAGAGACCAACCAGGCAAGCTTGGCATACGAGGATGATACTCTAACCAACAGAGCTACCCGGCCGGGACCTGCAGAGGATTTTAATAACATGGGGTGGAGCTTACATTACAGTGCCGGGTAAAGAAGTGCAGTGTGAAGAATCGTGGTTCCTTAGGAAGGAAAGGAAAACAGGAGAAGGAAACACATCAATCCAGGAATCGTATTTTATGACACTCGGTGGGTTGGCTCGGCCCCGCCCCTGAGCTGCCTGAGCCCCGCCCCCGAGCGCTGTCAGGGTGTCTGTGGCCATCTCCCCCGTGCACTCTGCTCACACCCACCTCACAGGCTCCTTGAGGCTCCAGGCGGGTCAGGCTTGCGTCTCCCCTTCTAAGCTGTTCATGTTTTCTGTTCCTCAGAACTACCTGAGGAAGCAGGTCACGCCCCTCTTCGAGCATTTCAAAAGGGTCACCAACGACTGGACTCAGCGCCCAGAAAAACTGATGGACCAGTGAGTATGACCCGCTCTGGGTCTGGAGGTCACAGGGGGCCCAGCCACCCTGACCTGGGGAGCCCAGAGCAGCACCTGGGCAGTGTCCCCCTCTGGCCATTCCAGCTCCTGGCAGGACTAGGACCACCAGGTGGGGAGTGACCCTGCCTGGGAGCAGGAGGCCCTGCCGGAGTCTCTGTGTGTGGGTTGTGGGCCCATCTGGCCTCTTGGCACAAGGGACCAAACTAAACTCTGAGGTCGTCTTCCTGACCCGGTCGTTGAGATTCTGGGTGTGGGAGCTGGGGCTGGGCCCTGGGCTAGCCCCTGTGGTCCCCCTGGCTGTCCAGGGCACAGAGCCAAGGCGGACCCAGAGGACTGGGTGGGCTGTAGCCTTAGCTGCCCCGGCCTGCAGTCGTGGGTCAGCTGGAGAGTCCGGGCCCGAGTCTGGGCCCGGCAGCTGAGCAAGCACCCTCCCCGGGCAGGTACAATGAGGCAAATGCCATCAGCACTGCCTGCTCCAGTGGGCTCCCTGCGTGCGAGACCCTGGTGACCGAACTTTTCCGCCGCTGGATGAATGACTCCGAGAATAACCCGTGAGTGTCCCTGGATCCTCCCCAGCCTTTCTTCATCCCCCAAGCCCACAGCCCTGTCCTCACCGGGCCCTGATCCCACCCTACCTGCTGCCGCTCCCCCGCTGACTCCCACCTGCCCCACACCAGAATCCACCCCAACTTGCGGTCTGCCGTCTACTGCAATGCTATCGCCCAGGGCGGCGAGGAGGAGTGGAACTTCGCCTGGGAGCAGTTCCAGAAAGCCACGCTTGTCAACGAAGCTGACAAGCTGCGAGCGGCCCTGGCCTGCACCAAGCAGGTCTGGCTCCTGGACAGGTGAGGACGGGCCGGCAGGGCGGGACGAGCGCCCCCCGCGCCACCCCGCTGCGAGGTGGGCGGAGAAGAGCTGGCCTCGCCGGGGCCTCCATGCTCTCGTTCGCGGGGTTCTCGCAAAGCTGAGCAGCGGGGCAGGGTGCTCCCGTTTCACAGCCGAGGACACCGAGGCTCAGGGAAGCACAGCAGCTTGCCCAAGGTCCGGAAGCTGCAATGAGTGGTAGAGCTCAGATTCGAGCCCAGGTCGGGGCTCGTGTCCTGTGCCTTGAACTGCTGGGGCGCCTCAGCCTTTACTTGACAATGGCTCCCTTTCCCTCTTTCTCTGAAGGGCGGTGGCCCCACAGGACCTCAGTCCTTCTGGGGGTCCAGCTGGGCGCCCCTGAGCCCTTGATGAGGGCTCCTGGCTCTGACTGGGTGCCTCATATGCCATCCCTTGGACCCCAGTAGAGAAGGGCCACCCTCCTTGTCAAAGACAGTCATGGCTGCCCTACCCAGTGCGGAGCTCGGGGCTCTGGCCCTCCCCCCTTTCTTCCTTCACCACCAGATTGTTGTCACATGCCAGGGCCATGTCACACATGACACATGGCATAGCCAGTGACCCTGCTTTGGGCATTCAGTGTCCCATCCACAGGACGGAGGCAGGACCACGGGGTCTTCAGCCCTCAACATGCCAAAGGGCTGTCAAAGTGTGCAGGGGGGAGGGGGCAGGCCCTCTGCCAACTGGGCTTCTCTGTGGGATCATCATCGGACTGCAGCCCTGGCAGGTGGTCACCAGCGAGCACCCTGCACCCTGCCCCCACAGGTACCTGCGTTACACCCTGAACTCCACCCTCATCCGGAAGCAGGACGCCACCTCCACCATCAACAGCATTGCCAGCAACGTCGTGGGGTACACTCTGGCCTGGAATTTTGTCCAGACGAACTGGAAGAAGCTCTTTGAGGAGTGAGTCCTCTGAGCACGTGTCTGGGGTGCCCTGAGGGTGGTCTCTGTGCCCAGAACAGCACAGCATTGGGAAAGGTGGGGCGGGACCTGCGTAGGGGGAGGGCAGGAATGGGAAGACCAGGTGGGGGATGGGCCATCCCTTTTCCCACTTGGAGGAAAGGAAAAGTCTGGCTGTGGGAGTGATCTCTGGGCAGATGGGGGCCAGGACACCCCATGCGGTGACACCTATGTTCGAGTCTCCGTGGGCAAGTCTTGTCATCTCACCTACAAGATGGACCAATCACAGGGCGGCTGTGAGGAGGGTGAGTTAGTTCCCGCCATCCTCACAGCTGTCTCTCCCCCCGCCCCACAGCTACGGTGGAGGCTCCTTCTCTTTCTCCAACCTCATCCTGGCGGTCACTCGGCGGTTCTCCACTGAGGAGGAGCTGCAGGCGGTAAGGAGCCCTGGACCCTGGGGTCGCCCCCAGTCTAAAGGGGTGGCCACCTTTCAGTTCCCGCCGACTGTGGCCCCAGGGAGCGTGAGCCCACTGTTGTCAGGCCTCCCGCAGGCTCAGAGGAAGCTGGGTGTCCATTCACTCAGAAAAGTTCGCCTTGGAGTTCTGGCACAGGCAAAAAGGGTGACATTATGAACCTACATGCACCCATCACCCAGACTGAACTGTTACCCACGCCTTCCCGACACTTTCTGGGGGTGGGTAACTTCCAGGCAAATCACACTATTATATAATGCCGCCTCTAATTAGTTTAGCCCTATCTGAAACAGAGGTATTTTTAAACATGATTTCACTGTCATTAGCAAACCTAGGAAAATTAGTAGTCATCTTATAGCCAGCCCATTCTCAGATTCTCTTAAGTTCTTTTGAAAAAAAAAATTCTTTTCCCCACCCTGGCTGGCGTAGTTCAGTGGATTGAGCACAGGGTGTGAACCAAAGCACCGCAGGTTCGATTCCCAGTCAGGGCACATGCCTGGGTTGCAGGCCACAGCCCCCAGCAACCGCACATTGATGTTTCTCTCTCTCTCTTTCTCCCTCCCTTCCCTCTCTAAAAAATAATAATAATAAATATATAAATAAAATCTTTAAAAAAAATTCTTTTCCCCATAGATATGTTATGTTTAAATTGGAAGCCAAAGTGAATTCATTGATTTAGGTTGATTTGGTGTTTTGTTTTGTTTTTTAATTTGAGGTAGAATTTATGTCTCATAAAATTCACCATTTGAAGTGGCTTTTAGTATATTCGCAAGGTTGGGCAATCATCACCCTCTAATTCTTGAACATTTTCGTCAGACCCGAAAGGAACCCTGCACCCACTGGTAGTTGCTGCCTGTCCCCTGTTTCCCAGCCCCAGGCAACCACCAGCCTCCTTTCTGCCTCCATCGGCTTGCGTACCTCATCTGATTGGCTCATAATCTGTGTCTGGCTTCCTTCACTTAGCTTCATGTTCTCAAGGCCCGTCCGTGTTGCAGCGTGTATCATTCCTCTCTCTGAAACTCCATTTGTCCTTTCCCTCATTGGTGCACTCATTGGTTGCTTCTTGTATGTACTCTGACCGGGGATCGAACCTGCAACCTTGGGTATCAGGACACCACTCCCACCAGCTGAGCTGCCCAGCCGGGACCAGTAGTGTCCTTTTTTTTTTTTTCAATTTTAACTAAAGCTTTATTGTATTTTTTCCCATTACCATGTAGTCCCCTTACACCCACATCACCCCAGTAGTGTCTTTCGACACATAAGTTTGTTGCTCTGACGAAGTCCACCTCTCTGCTTTGTTGTTGTTGGGGCTTGTGCTTCAGGAGCCATGCCTAAGAAGCTGTGGCCTCATCCAGAGTCATGGAGGTTGACAGCTGGGTGTTTACCAAGTGACTTTTCATTTTCGGTCTTACGTTGAGGACTTTGGTCGCCGTTCACTTCATTTTGTGGGTGGTGTCCGGCAGGAGTCTGAGTTGTCTCAGCTCCGTTTGCCAAGAAGACCATTCTGTCCTCCATCCAATGGCCTTGGCACCCTCGTTGCAAACCCACCAACTCTCAGTTCTCTTTCACCGATCAACTGGATTCTCGCTCCTGCGTCATAGGTCTGTCTGTCCATCCTCGTGCCAGCGCCATTCTGTTTTAGTCACTGTAGCTTTGTAGTCAGGTTTGAAATCAGGAACGTGAGTCCTCCAACTTGGTCCTTTTTCAAGACTGTTCGGCTCTTTTGGGTCCCTTGACTTTCTTTGTGAATTTTAGGGTTGCTTGTCGCGCTCTGCAAAAAGGGGACATTGGTGCTTTGATAGGGATTGTGTGTAGTCTGTAGATCAGTTTGGGGACTATTACCAGGCTGAAGGCATCAGGTCTGCCAGTCTCTTGACACAGATTTATTTAGGTCTCTTTTCCTTGTGCTTAGGTTTCCTTCATTTCTTTCTTTTTTTTAAAGATTTTATTTATTTATTTTTAGAGAGAAGGGAAGGGAAGGAGAAAGAGAAACATCAGTGTGGTTGCCTCTCGTGCGCCCCCTACTGGGGACCTGGCCTGCAACCCAGACAAGTGCCCTGACTGGGAATCGAACCAGTGACTCTTTGGTTCACAAGCTGGCGCCCAATCCACTGAGCCACACCAGCCAGGGCTCTTCTTCATTCTCTTAGCAGTGATTTATAGTTTTCACATAGCAGTCTCGTACTTGTCTTGTCAAAGTTATTCCGGGGGATTTTATTCTTCTCGATGATGCTGTAAATGAAACTGTTCTCTTAGTTTCATGTTAGGATTCTTCGTTGCTAGTGTGTAAAAATACAATTGGTTTTTCCACTTTGCTCGTGTCCTGCAACCTTGCTGAACTCACGAGTTTAAATAAGATTTTTTTTTGTAGATTTCTTAGGATTTTCTCTCTGCAAATCATGTCATCTGCAAGTAGAGACAGTTTCACTCCTTCCTTTCTTGTCTAATTGCCTTAGTTCCAACCTCTAGTACTAATGCACCTTTTAATCTGTAAAATCTCCTCTCTAAAAAACAAAACATTTATTTGTTGAAGCAGCCAGGTCATGTGCATTGCAGAGTGGAATTGGCCACATGCGGAGTGTGGCTGGCTGGTCCCTCTGTCCTCCCTTCATGGGGTTGAGACTGTGACATTAAAAACCGCAAGTCAGCTCCATGGAGAACCACGCTCTGAGGGCTGACTACCCCTGGGAGCCAGTTTTAAGCCCGGAGGCGCTGTCATCTCTGAACTGTGCGCTAGATAAGGACTTGGCCCCAGGGGAGGGGAAGCACTGTCGGGGAGAACAGGCTGCGGTCCCCAGAGTCCGGGCCCCGCCCTGCAGTTGGGGGTGGGGACAGAGGACGTGACTCCCCTTCCCAGCCTGGGCTGAGAGTCTTTCTCCCCCTTCCTGGCAGCTGGAGCAGTTCAAGGAGAACAACGCAGACACGGGCTTCGGCTCAGCCACTCGGGCTCTGGAGCAGGCCCTGGAGAAGACCAAAGCCAACATCAAGTGGGTGAAGGAGAACAGGGAAGTGGTGCAGCAGTGGTTCGTAGTCAACAGCCAGTAGCCCCCGGTCCGTGGTCACCTGGCTCGCACGGGAGAGGCCCCCTGTGCATCTGTCCCAGTGGCTCACTGCGGGGGCCCCCACTCCTGAACGAAGCCCTTGGCCATGTTCTCTCCACTCTGCACGTCGTGCCAACCCAGCTCCTGATGGCTGGACTGTCCAAGCACCTCCCAGCCCCTGCCCCTCGTGCCCACAACACTCAGGGCCCTGGGGCTGACCTCAGGGAAGCCCAGCTCTAGGGCCAGAGGAGCAGAAGCCCTCAGTGGACTGTGGACGGCCTCGGGGAGCTGCCCTGCACCCTCTCTTGCCTTCCCATGAAGACCCTGAACCTGGGGACTCCCCAGGGCACCAAATCTGTATATTTTTTTCTAAGAGAAAATGAAGATAAAGGATTTCTAGATGAGCTTCCAGGCTCATGACCAAACTGGAGCAGGAGTGCATCTGACCACAGCTGGGGAGATGGGCTGGAGGGAAGCTGGGAATCCGGGCAGCACTATGGGCTCTGGGACTCCCCAGGGCGCACGGGTGGGAAGGGGGCCCCCCCACAGGTCCTTTCTGCAGAATACCGGTGTGTCCCGTCTGCCCAAACGCTCATTTCACCTGCCTTCCCGAGGCAGGCCTGAGACGCTGGGGGCTATCCTGCCCCCGCTCCAGGACCCGTGGTGGGTGGAGGTGATATTCGTTTGTAACCTGGCTGTTTTCAAGAGCAGCATCCTGAAAAAGGCAAGGGCCTTCCTGATCACCTTGGGGAGGGACAGCCTGGGACCCACGGGCTCCACAGCCCACGTCGGACTTGCTGGGAATTTCTGGGCAAATACCTAGGCAGTAGGAAGCGCCCCTGGGCCTCAGCCCCTCGAGGCCTAGCTGAGCACTGGGCTGGTGGGAGGGAGGGGGCCGGGCCACTGACTGAAGGTCTGTTGAAGGTCAGCGGGGCTCTGGCCGCTGGGGCCTGGAGTCCTGAGGCCTGGCTTCAGGTCGTGGCTCAGCCGCTGTTTTGTGGACAAGTGACCGAAACCCCTGGGCTTTGGTTTTGTCACCTGCATGATGGGGATGCTTGATCCTAGGGTTGGTGTGGGGAAGGAAGGAGCCACCTCCTGCCACTTGGCCGACAAGTAAGAAGAGCCGGCTGTCACTGTGGCCCCATGTCCGGCCTCGAGGCCTCACCGGTCCCTTCCCCTCACCGTCTCTTCCCTCTGGGAGGAAGGCCCCCCCTGTTCTCCATGGGTGTCTGCACTTCAAAGGGTGGGGTGGGGCCAGCCAGGGTGGGGCAGGGTCCCTCCACCAATCAGGTCCCCTCGGGCCAGTCCTTTCTGTCGCCAGTGCCCAGCAGCAGCGGCTGGCACTCGACCAGAGCAGAGGGGCCCTCAGGGGGTCCCTGCTGGGGGAGGGGTCAGCCCTGCCATCCGGGGTCCCCAGGGAGAAGAGTGGGCCAGGACTGCAGTCTCTCTGCCTGGCACTGACCTCAGCACCTATGCGCATGTCTCCTGGGGTTCTCGGCACCCCGAAGATAAGGGCGGCCTTTATCTAGGCTTTGCTGATAAGAAAATTTGGGAAGGTTAAGTCACAACTCGGCAGAGCTGGGAGGAGGATCTCCATGGGGACCAGGGACCGGGTCTGTGACAGCCACAGGTCGAGTGCTCATGCCGCCTGACAGCTCGCAGCCTGGGCTCTCAGGAGGCCCCGTGCACCTGGAGGAAGCCAGCGCCCAGACTGCGGCAAGGACACCCAGGGCCCCACACCTGCCTGCAGAACCAGGCTCAAGGCCACACTCGGAGCAGGGGCCCACCTGCTCGCTCCCCGTCCAGCGCTCCAGGACACCACAGGGGAAGGTGGGATCTGAGGGCCAGCAAGGGTGCAGTGTCCCTCCCACCTCCCCAGCCTCCAGGAGGCTCCTCAGGAGGCATGCCCTCCACACTACACTGAAAAGCCTAGACGAGGCGCTCAGCCAACATCCAGACTTACAGAGGATGACTGGGGGCCCCGGGAAGGTGTGGGCAGACCAGTCACCCCAGGCACGAGTGTCAGTTCCTCTCGTCCCCTGCCAGTCAGTCACTTAGCAGAGAGGTGCCGCCAACGGCAGCATGCCTGGGACACAGCCACGGGTCAGACGGATGGGGGTGAGGGGGGCTGCTCCTGAGAGGCAGAGCTGAGCCTGCCCTCCCAGAGGATGAGGAGAGGGCTGCTAGTTAGTCCCCTTCCCCTGGGCCCTGCTCCCAACTATAGCAGATTCTGGGGCGAATCTCAGGCCACCGCCTAGAGGAACGCCTCTTGAGGGGACCTGGAAGAACAACGAACGCTGCCCTAGTCCACTATGACTGGAGTTCTTACAGGAAGAAGAGTCTAAGACAGACAGACACACACACATACACACACAAGTGACCACATGAGAATGCAGTGAGAAGGCGGCCATCTGCAAGCCAAGGAGACGGGCCTCAAAGAAACCCAACCTGCTGATACCTTGATGTTGAACGTCTAGCCTCCAGAACTGTGAGAAAATGCATTTCTGTGGTGAAGCCGCCCAATCTGTGGCCTTCTGTTAGGGCAGCCCAGGCAACCGAACATGCTGGCCTAGGACCTGGGGCCACTCACAGGCATCCTGGGAAAACAGTTTCAGGCCATTGTGAAAGCCCTGTGGGTCAGCAGGAATGCACCCAAAAGAATGGAAAGGGGCGACAGGATTGGGTGCGTGAGGCCAGTGCAGGGGTCCAAGTGTCAACCCCCCAGGCCACCTCGCACAGCAGGCCAGGTAGAGGGGACCCAGCACAACACACGGGGTCAAACTGGCAAGTGGGGGCCCACGTCCACTTTGCTAGGATGTGATCTGCTCCCCGCCCAAGGGGCACATTTTTCCTTTCCCAGGGGCCATAGGAACTCAAGTTGATAGAAGAAAAACAGACCAAAGCAAATTTTGTTGTGTTTTTTTTTTATAAGAAGAAAAATCAAAGCATATAGACTTCTGTCCTCCCCCCACTCCCCCAACTCATCCCCCCATCAGTCCCAGCTGCCAACTTGGCTCTTCAGGGCACTGGCTGTTCTGGAGGGGTCCAGGAGCCCAGGGCCCCGCCAGCCCCAACTCCAGCCAGGGCGGCCTCCAGCCACCCGTTTGGAACGCTGCTTGAATGAAAGACACCACTTGGGAAAGGGACCCTTGGCTACGGAGAGCCCGAAAACCACAGACGTTGCAAATGAGGAGGGCATCCACACACGGGCCTGATTCCTCGCTGAGAAGGGGACAGGCAAGGCCCTTAGTAGAAGACACTCAGGTGGCCCCCCTCCAAATCTTCTTGCCAAAGTTCAGGGCAGCCACTGAGCTGCGGGCCTGAGCTCTGGAGAGGGGTTTCATCGCTGAACTGGAAGGCGGGGCCTGGTCCCTGGTCCTCCGAGCGGGGCAGCACCTCCGCTCTGTGGCTCCAGCATCCCCACTGGGCCTGAGGCTGGAGTCTCTGGCATGCTGGGCCCGGCAGGAGGGGCGGGGTTTCCAGCAACAGATAGGGCTCCGGAGACACAGGGATACCCTGTGCAGGACAGACAAAAGCAGTGAATTCATGGACAGTGCCAAGGACGGTGCTGGGAAAACAGCAAGCATTCAATACATTTTGGTTATTAACATGCTACTTTATGGACCACGAGTCATTCATTCTTGGGCTTCGAGCATAACTGAAGCTTGAAGGAACAAAGGTGGCCAGCTCAAAGGTCATTGTTCAGGACACCCCTAACCCTGGGGCCAAGAGGCTTCCCACCCTCCTCCCGGTCCTTTTTGGAGCACTTGGACCGTGTCCTCTGCCACTTCCAGAGGCCAGGGTGGAAGGGGCAAGTCTGAGGGTGCCTCCCTCATCCATAGGGGATGATGCCTTCTAGGTGGTGGTGGGGACCTTACCTGTCCAGGCCCCACCTCTTTCCCCACGGAGGTCGGCGCCCTCTCCACCCCCAACCAGGGCTGGATTAGACCATGGTGATCTAAAAAATACGGAATCGTCTGCAGACTAGAGCCTACCCACCGCGTCCCTTTTCCAAGGGAAGCCTGGGGGACGGTACCTGGTACATTGCAGAAGACTCGGGGTCAGCAGGGGGCGGCGCCCAGGATGTGGTCTGGGTCCCCAGCTCTGGGGGTGTCTGCGTTCCGGAACGCGCTGGGGTCGGTGTCCAAAAGGCAGCGTCGGGAGCACTTCCTTGGGACACTTGAGGAAGCGCCAGCATCCCGGGGCAGTAAGGGGGTGAGACCCTGGGACCCAGGTCGGGGACCCTGCTTCTCAAGAGTTCGGGCACAGCTGGGGCTCCGGGACAGGCGGGCGGAGACCCCCAGGACCCGGCGACGGGGGCGGAGGAGCCCAGATCCGGCCCGGGCGCCTGCGCGGGGCCGCCGTCGGTGCAGAGCGGGCAGCCCTGGGGGGGCGCCGCGTCGCTGCGGCGCTGGCGCCGGCGCTGCAGGCTCTCTTCGCTGAGGCCCAGCACGGCCGACAAGTGGCCGATGTAGCGGATGGCCAGGCGTAGCGTCTCGATCTTGGTGAGGTTCTGGCCGGCGGGCGCCACGGACGGCGGCAGGAAGCGGCGCAGCTCGTGCAGGGCGCGGGCGAGCGTGCGCATGCGCAGCTTCTCGCGCTCGCTGGCGCTCTGCCGCTGCCCGACGGCGGGTCCCGACCGCGGGCGTCCCGGCGCCGTCTGGGCGGCCTCTGGCGCGGGAGCGCCGCGCACAGGAGCTGCGGCCTGCGAGGGGCCGCGGGCGCCGTCGCAGGGGCACGAGCCCGACGAATCCGAGGAGGAGCCCGGGGACGTGGAGTCCGAGTGTCCGGCCCAGCCCCAGCCCTGGGGTAAGATCCAGTGGTCGAGGGTGCGCAGACCAGGAGACTGGGCCATGGCCGGGCCGCAGGCTCCGGGATGCTGGACCGGCCACCTCCGGGCCTGAGCTTTTATCTGGACCAAAGGTGCGAGGTGGCCCCCCGCCAGGTTACAGAGAGGTGTCAAAACCCACAGAGCCCAGGGAAGGTCTGGGCAGGGGGCCCCTGGGAAAGCGGGCCCATTTGCAGAGGTGTGGATTCTGACTCCTCGGGGACTCTAATGGAGGCCCCTGCAGCCCGGGAAGTGTGGGAGGGACAATTCGCATCTGGATGGAGCTGCTAAGCTTCTCACCGGGTACCCACCCACCCAACCCCGTCCACTGCTCAGGGTGAGTGCCCGGAGCCCTATAACGCTGGGCATTGCCATCGTTTCAGGCACCCAAACTGCCCCTAAAGTGACTCATGGGCCCCTGCATAGAGGAGCCGCCTCTCTCATCACCAGTCCCCCGGGGGAGGGGGCTGTACCCAGTAGTAACCCAGGGCCTACAAGTGTGCCTCTAAGACAAGTCCGAGGGACCTGCCATCAGGAATGGGGGGTGGGGAGCACACAGGTGGACCCTTCCTGGGTTCTTTGGAACCTGGGCTTGCTGATTTGCTGAGTGGCATGGAGAAAGGCATCTCACTGCCCACAGTTAATTTCTGTTCCTGAAAAGCAGAACAGAGCATCCTGAAGAAGAATGAATGAATGAATGAATGAATGAATGAATGGTGTGCAATGGTGAAGGAATTGGGAAGGTGGACCCCCCCCCCAAGCTGGCCAGAGTCAGATCCTCTTTACTTGCTGTGTGACTTTGGGCAAGTGACTTAACTCCTCTGAGGCTCAAGTTTCTGCATTCTCAGCAATGATAAAAATTGCCACCACTTTTGGAGGGTTCCCAGTACCAAGTGGAACCATCCACAGAACCACTTAGTGTGGACTTGGCAAGTGAGTTACATGTTTTGGTGCTATCATTCCATAAAGAAGGTGCTTACATTTCAAGATGCTTGTAGGCATTATTCATTTAATTCATTTTTATTTAGCACCTGGTAGGTGTCAGTCACACCAGCGTGAACAAGCTAGCTCTGTCCTCCGCTTTCATGAGGTTTCGGTTTTGTGCAAGAGGCCATTGTATGATTCTGGGAGCCCGCCACTCACCAGCTGAGTGTCCTTCCTCTGTCTGAGCCTCCTGTGCTATAAAACACAGATAATAATTATATGTCTGTGTCCCAGGACTGTTCCACTCTCAGAGCATGAACTTGGACAGAGTGAAGCTTACGAAGTAAAACCTCTGGCCCCTCAGTGATAATTACAGCTTAAGAAAAGCATCTACACTCTTTGTGATCTTTTCAAAAACAGGCCTGACTTGGAGGGGAAGGGCCTCAGGAGGGCCGGCGATGGTGGAGCTCTGGCCACAGAGGTGCGGAGGTCACTGTGGGGCCAGAACCGGGAGCAGGAGTAGGGTAGGAAGTGAGGCAGGTGACATTTTGGAGGCGGGACTTTGCAAGGTGTTCCCTCCAGTATCAGCCCGACGTTGTTCATGGCCTCGTAGTATTTTATGGCTGTTTTTAAAAGTTAATTTTTAGTTACGCAGATTACATAACAAATACATTCTCTTTGTTAGACTTGGAAACACAAGAGAGAACGCTGGCGCCCCCCCCAAGGTGGCAGCTGTTGTTACAGGATTGTCAGGGCCCGGCTCCAGACCTGGTCTCTGCACTTACGTCTGTGGACGCGGACCCTCAGAAGACATGCACTGGAGAGGTGGTGAAACGGTGGCACGTTGCACACACCAGCCTGTGACTTGTTCCTGTTTCATCCAGCAGCCTGTTCCAGAGCATTCCGTCTCGGGACTGACTGGTTTCCTTCATTGTGGGTCGCCGTCGCTTTCAACGCTCACCCATTCCAGCCCCAGAGGATAGATAACTGGAACTGGGAGGGGGGCAAAGTGGCAGGTGGTGCGCACACACCTTCAGCGATGAAACCCCCTCACTTGCTCTTCAGAACTTGTTTTAGAATATACTGGAGTGGAGATGGCTTGGGTGACCACCATGATGTCGTGACGAAGCCATTACCGGCCTGGAGTAACTGTCCTTGGGCGTCTTGTGGCTGCCGTATGCCAGGACAGAAAACTAATTTACCCATAACACAAACAGAAGATGGAGTGAGTTAGCCACACCTGACCCCAGACCGGCTTTCTCTGGAAAGAAGCAGTGAGTGACGAAACATTTCGTGACTTAAAAGGGTTTAAACGAAGGTTAAAAAAATAATTCCTTTTTCCTGAGGGCAGTGTAGACTTTGAAGACATCCAAAGACCTGTGCGGGTCTGAGGTTGAAGTCTCAGCAAACACAAGTAAATCCTCATTTATTCATCCAGAGCTAGTACTACAAAGCCCTGACAATTCTACTAGCCAGGGATTTATTATACACGGAGTTGACTATTGTAAACAAAATTCACCCAGTTTCATGGATGTATTTCCGCGTCTGGATTCTGAAGTTTCAGATTCATGGTTGTTGACCTTGAGCTTTCCAACTGGCCCGTTTTAACTGCTGTATAATATTCCCCAGCACACTCATGTCCTGGCCCATCTCTTATTGATGCACCTTTTGCATATTTTCAGTCTGGGTCAGACAGCACTGCCCGGTGCACAGGCAGCTAGATTTGGAGCAGGGAGGTAAAGTAGGCTTACGATCTCCAGGAAGGTTCCCAACACCCAGAAGCATTCCTCCTCTCTCCTGGCCCACCCCCACCCATCAGAGCCAGCCTGGAGGGGTTAGCTGTGAAAGGATTCGGTGAGTAATGGGAGGCCCCCCTCACAGAGCCAGGGGTGCTGTTTCCTTTCTAGGATGGCCTGGCCTTCTGTCTGGGTTTGGGCTGGCCCTGGAGCCCAGGTCTCAGACTGACTGGGATGTTGCAGCATTAAGTTCTAGGGGGGTGCGGGGGGGCCTGGCCTGGTTTGCTCTGGCCCCTGGCTCCTCACTGGACCCCGAAGCCAGGCTCTGTGGCCCAGGAGCATACTGCCTGCTGGCCACACTCCCCGGGAGAAGGGCAAAGTCCATCTTCCCCCCAGGCCGGTCTGTGGAGTCACACAGACCTGGGTTTTAAAGTCTCAGCCCCACCCTTTACCAGCCAAGAAGATAGATGGTGTGTGGATCTAGGGAACATGGTCAGTAGAATGTTCACGAGTGTGGCAGGGACTTCCGCTTGTCCACACAGCGTGCGTTCTGTATAGCCTCTGTACTTCTTTCTTCCTTAATACCAGGAGCCTGTATTACTCTGGATGTTTATGTGCCCAGCTAAAAAAAAAAAAGAACCCACAATTCCCAGACTCTGTTTCAGATGGATCGGCCAATGAAATGTTAGTGGAAGTATTGGATGGAGCTTCTAGAAAAGCTCTTTAAAGCAGGGCTTTCTACCTGGAAGACAGATGTGATGGTTATTGCCTCAGCAACCACTTTATGATCCTGAGGCAGTCTCAAGGGCAGAAGTCACTGAGGATGGTAGAGCAAAAAGAAGCCCAGGCACCAGTGACAATGTGGAAGTGCCACACTCACCCAGGACTGTCTACCCCTAAAGTTTCTTTAATGTGAGAGAAAATAAATTACCACCTTAAGTTATGGTCATTTTGGGTGTTAGCTATGAGCAAGCCACCAGACAATTCCTGCCCGCTAAATAAAGAAGTCACAAGGGCATCCTGGTGAACAAGTGGTGCCAGGAGAGCCGGGTGACGGTTCAGGTGAGTGACTTCATAACAGATGCGTTGTTTTTGCAGATGAATGGGTGAATGGCCAACAGAGGAAGGTCCTTCATGCTGTGACCCCAGCTGTACTCCCAGGCTTGTAATGGGCAGCGGCGTGAAGATAGGAACTGATCTAGTGTCGGGTAAGATCCAGACCCAGGAGGGGAACTGGGTGACAACTGGGATCTAAAGAGATCCCAGCAGGCTGAAAGAACCCATCAGATTGAATAGGGTGCATTCGATGGGCCCTGTGTGTCCTCCCTCCAAGTTCAGGGTCAGGGGCACTGTGTAACCAGCAGCACGTTTGGCAAGGGCACAGCATCCCCCACCTTCCAGGAATCCGGGGCATGAGGAACAAATGGGACCCCCCTTCCCATTCACGGCCAACAAGGTCTTCCGCCATAGAGGCTGGTCTCTACCCTCTGGCGGGGCGGGCCACACCCGGAGAATGTGGTCCCACCTGGGACCACCACTCATGGGAGATGGGAACAAACTCAGGGGAGGGAGGCCAGCCAGGGCTTTGAAGCCAGGTCCCTAGGGAAATAGCAAAAGGACTCAGGGCTGCTTTGTCCAAAAAGAGAAAAATTAGATGTGATGTGTCCAGAATACTGGAGGGAGTCTGAAGAGCTTGCCGAGGTTGCAGGGGCTGTTTAGGGAGTGAGAGGCCTGTTCCTGGAGGAGATCAAGGAGAGGCCAGGCGGCTGCATGAGGGGCGCGTCCAGTGCAGCAGGAGCCCTGACGAGTTCCACTGAACAGGGACCCGGGCTGGCCCATCCCAGGGGCCTTGCAGAGCTACAGCCAAGAACCAGGGCGAGTCTGGGAGACACTGCCTCTGGGCTCCAGGCGGTCTCACCGAGGGGGCTGTGGGGACCCTTCAGGGCGCCCGGGCTCGGGGACAGCAGCGAGGCCTCGCAGTTGCTTCTGCGCTCAGAACACTTGCAGCCCCGCTCTCCATGCCTGAAGCGGTGGCCCAGCTGGGCCTTTGCTGGGGCAGGAACCACAAGGCCACCCCAACCTTGGGCTCAGCCTGGCGCCATGAGGCCTACAGGGCTCGCATTACTGTGCCTGTTACACAGGTGAGGACGCCGGGGCCTCGGTCTTGTCACCTGCCACCGGCTTCCCAGGACCTGCCCGGGACCTGCCCCTGACTGCGGTTGGATGAGGGGCACCCCGCCCCGTGCTGTCAGGGGCCGTGGGAGGGCAGTGGCCCTGGCCAGGCCTGCTCTTGGTGGCCTGGCGGGAGTTCCCCATTTGTTCCCCGCCCGCCCCCCCGCAGTTCTGCACCTGCTCCTGCCCCGGGCAGGCAGGGCCCTGGGAGGAGGGCCAAGGCTCCACTGCTGTGCCTATTACAGCCTAGCCTCTGCCCCATAGGTCTGCTTTCCCTTCCAGGCCCTGGGGGGTGGGGGGAGGCAGGCCGAGGAACGTGGGAGGGAAGGTGGGAGGGAGGCTGGCCGTGTGGGGGCGGCAGGGGCCATGTGGTATTCTCATTACCAGCCAGCAGTGCGGCCGGCCCAGCCACCCCCTTGGCCACTGTGGCTACCTTCACACCTCTGCTCTGGCTGCTGACACAAGGCCGCCTCCCCCGGGGCGGAAGGTGTCGACTTGGGAACGAGGGTGTGCAGGGGCCTCCAAAACAGCCGGGCAGCAGGCCCCCTCTGCCTCCCTGGAATGCGCTTCTGGGGTAGGGGTGGGGGACCCAGAGCAAAAGCAGATTCTGTGTCCCTGGGAGGGCGAGGAAGGTCCCTCACAGCTCCTCACTCCTGGACCCCTGAGTTGGCCTGTCCAGATACAGTCCCGCCCCTGCCCAGGCTCTGGCACGGGACTCGGGGCACAGGCGGAGAGGCCCATAGACTGACAGCCATCAGCACAAGGTCACAGAGCAGATGCTGGAACTGGGGCTCCCCTGACCCGGCCTTCTGGCCCTTCTGCAGCATGAGTGCCCCGTGCGTCCCTGCATGGCCATGCAGGGCTCGAATCTGGGCCTCAGCCAGCTGTTCCCCCCTTGCCAAGGTGGGGAAGCCTGGCCCAGAGAGGCCCAGGCCTTTGCCTAAAGCCCCTCGGAGCCAGGATTTGAGCCCACAAAGGCCGAGCACCGCAGCACTGGGAAACACCACCTGGGCCTGGGGCCGCAGCTCTGGGGGCACGAGGAGGGGAAGGAGAAGCAGACCGGCTGGAGTCCGCAGTGGATGGGAGCCCACGGGCCGCAGAGGTGCCCCCGACTGGTGTTCAGGGCAGGTTGCAGGGCCAGAGGAACCTGAAAGTGCGGGTTTTCCTCCAGGCCGAGGTGCAGGTGCGACATTGCTGGCAGCGAGCAGAGGTGTGAGCCCAAGGCTGGAAGTGGGGAGGCCCAGGGCGATGCCAGCAGGCTGGGGCCCCGGGTGAGGGGGGGGTGTGGAGAGCGTGTGGACCAGCAGGTGGGAGCAGGATGCTCTGCTGGGTGAGGGTCATGGCCTCAGGGAGGCAGCAAGCCCACAGGGATTCTGAGGAGGGCAAGGGGGCTGAAGGAGAGGGGCTGGGGGCAAGAGAAGGTGGTCACGTCAGGACAAGGGTGGCTGGAGGCAGGGCGGCATGCTGGGAGGGGAGAGAATGCGGAGGAAGGTCCAGGGGGCTCTGGCCACTGGAAGCTCTGGGCGGCAGAGGGCGGCGGGGTTGGCCACAGGCACCCAGGGAGCTGCCCAGCAAGCTGGGTGCAGAGGGGGACCCTGCTCTCCCTCCGACAAGGAGGCTGGGCCGAGGAAGCTGGCATGTGAGGGGCTGCAGGGGCCCCATGGGCCTGGGCAGGGCAGCTCAGGCCTGGAGCCAGCTTTGCCTGGGCTCAGTGCCCCGAGCCTTAGTCGTGGCGTCTGTGAAATGGGTTTCTTTGCCTACATGGTTTGGTTTAGCGCCACATGTTCAGCTCGAGGGACTCCACCGTCCTGCCTGCCGCCCTGCTGGGGAGCAGGGACCGTCTGCAGCCCTGCGGTGTCCCTGAAGGACGAGGGGGAAGGAGTGGCGCCCACTCCTGCTGCAGCACAATACGGTTTTTGTGTATTACATCTACAGTTGTTAAAATCGTGGTTATGTATGTATATAAAACATCAAAACTTCCCATCCTAACCATTTTAAATGTGCGATTTGGTGGCATTACATTCTCAATGGGTGCGACCATCACCACTTGTGTTTCCAAAATTTTCGATCAGC
This sequence comes from Tonatia bakeri, assembly GCA_004024845.1. Taxonomy (NCBI): domain Eukaryota; kingdom Metazoa; phylum Chordata; class Mammalia; order Chiroptera; family Phyllostomidae; genus Tonatia; species Tonatia bakeri. The sequence goes on from PVIA01004607.1 coordinate 63,227, forward strand.
TCAAATAGAAGTGATCGTACCCCGTTAACCAGCTGCCCCTCCCCTAACCGCACCAGCCCCTGGGAACCTCTACAGCTTCCTTCTCGTGAACCTGACCATCACAGGCGCTTCCCGTAAGTGGGGTCATGCGGTGTTTGTGCGGGGTCAGGCTCGTCTCACTGAGCTCGATGTTTTCGTGGTTCATCCGCGGGGCAGCTGTGTCCACACTGCGTCCCCCTTTTCACGGCTGAGTAATATTCCACTGTGCGGATAGGCCATGTCGGTTCACCCGTCCGTGGATGCCTGGGGTGTTCCCACCTTTGGTGATGGCTGGCTGCCGGGGACTGACACTGATGTGAACACTGCCTTTCGGGTGTCTCTTCTCAACCCGCGTCTAATTCCTGTGGGCAGTTCAAGAGCACATGGCCAGAGTTTCTCTCTGACACATCAGGGTCCCTTTCTGCATCAGTCAATGTGCGTCCACATGAGGCTTTGAAGGCCTGCCTCGTCCCCCGTGCTCTGGGGGTAACAGTTCAGTACTAGGTTCTCGGGTGGACACTGACGTGCCTTAAAGGGTCCCACACAGGTGCGTCCTCATGCCTGTCATTTATGGAATAGTTCGTCCTGACTGGTGTGGCTCAGTGGGTTGGGCATCGTCCCACAAACCGAAAGGTCTCTGGTTCGATTCCCGGTCAGGGCACATGCCTGGGCTGTGGGCCAGGTCCCTGGTCGGGGTGTGTGGGGAAGGCAACCAATCAGTGTTTCTCTCTCACCTCGATGTTTCTCTCCCCCTCTTCCCCTTTCTCTGCAATAAAAAGTAATTTTTCAAAATGTAAACATTATAGGTAGGATTAAGATTAAAGTCGTCCTTGACCAGCCCTGGAGCCAGAGCTGCCCTCTCCCCCCCAGAGGCCCGGGTGCGTGACTGTGGACTCGGGGAGTGTCAGGGACGCAGCCTGACTTCAACAGAACACAGGAGCCACTCGGTGACTTCCGTGCAGGTCTGTCGTGCGACTCTTGTTTCCTTGCGTCTCTCCTTACGTCAGTGGTGCCCTGCGGCCTGGTCTGCCCTGCAGCTGGGTCCTGTCACTCAGCAGTCTGTCCTCACTTGTGCCTTCAACCTTTTCTGCCCGGGACGAATTCCTGCCAGGGGAGCGGCTGGGTGGAGGGTGCTCGGAGGCTGTGCTGAGGCCTCGGGCCAGCCCCCGGGAGCCCCGGAGGTGGGGGCCTGGTTGTGGGCAGCGAGCAGCAGGGCGCCCCTAGGGTGCCTCCCTCACGAGCATGACTGCTTGCGCCAGGCACTGACCAGGGCCTGGCCTGGGGCGTGAGCTCCAAGGGGGAAGAAAACTCTGTCGTCTCAGGCCGAGGGCTGCATCCGGAATCTCTGCTGGTGGGGGACCCTCCAGAGCCAAGGACTGAGTTCATCTGCTCCTCAGTTTGGTGCCCACAGTCAGTACTGATCATGTGAGACCCTCTCCTGTTTGATTTATTATCTGGGCACCTACTTCCTCTAGATGTTCCCCACACGGTCCGGGCACAGCCCCGTCCCCAGCCTCTGGCAAAGGAGGCCACCCAGAGGCCCCTCACTCCCCCAGGCCCTGCCCAAGCGTTCCAGCTCAGTCTAGGGGCCCCACTCTGCTTATCGTTGGGTCTGAAGGCAAGTACGTCTGGGCAGACGGGGAGGGGTGCCCTCCACCCCCTGCCCTTGGGAAGGAGGGCCTGAAGCTGGCTGAGGGCCTGAGCCACTCAGCAATGTGGTGTGGGATCCCAGGCTAGGGTTTCAGCCGGTGCCGGTAGCCTGGGCTGGCCCTGCACACACACCTCCCCCTTCTGCCAGGACCAGTCGAGCCCTTGCCAGCAGTCACCCAATGCAGGGATGGGGTTGGGAGGGGCTGAAACCTGTGGTCCTGCCCGGAGAGAGCTGCATCCTTTGCTCCCTTGAGGGGCCGTTGCTGGGTGCGCCCCAAGCTGCCGCTGAGCCGGGCCTACAGATCTGCACCAGGGAGCTGGCAGGGGCACCAGCCTCAAGGTGTACCCTGTCTGGAGCTGCAGGCAGCTTGTGGTCTGCCTGCTTCAGCCTCGTTCCGGGGCTGTGCATAGGGAGGGGGGGAAGGGGCCTGAGCCCTGCTTGTCCCCAGCCCTCCTGAGCCAGGCCCCTCCTCCCTGCGCCTCCAGACTCCATCTTTCTATTTTAAGAAATTGTTTTATCCTCACCTGAAGACATTTTTTCATGCCGTTTAGCGAGAGAAAGTGAGTGAGAGAGAAACATTGATTGGTTGCCTCCCGTACACATGCTGACCAGGAATTGAACCCACGACCTTCCAGTTTACGGAATGGGACAACACCCCAACCAACCAAGCCATGCTGGGCAAGGCTAGGCTCCGTCTCACTCCGCCTCTCTGCACACAAAAGTGTGTTTTTCCCAGTGGACAGAGGAGCAAGCTGGGGTCCAGAGAAGGCAAGTGGCCTGTCGGGGTCACAGAGCCCATCGCACCAGCGCCGAGCCAGCTTCACCCACTTCTTAAGCTGGCCCAGCGTCTCTGACACATGCACTTGGTGCCCGTGTCCACCACTCCCACCTGCACTGGCCCTGGCTGCAGACAAAGGCCTCTGGTTAGAGGTAGGGCTGCCCTTTTCAGATCCCAAGATCCCAGGCGGCTGGGCAGCGCCCTCTGCTGTCCGTGGCTGGGACTGCAAGGGCACTTGGTGTGTCCTGTACCCATCTACACTGTATCCTGTGTGTGTGACTTCGGTCAGCACTGTGGCCCGGACAGACGCCCTCTCAGCGAGGCGTGCAGAGCCCCCAGGACATCTCAGCAGGCAGTGAGGAGTCTCTGCTCCATCTTGCAGTTGGAGAAACAGGTCCACTTGAAGCGGAGGAGCAGCACAGGGCTCCCTCAGGAGAGAGGAGAGCTTGGCACTCCTCTTGATCCTTTCCCGGAATCCGCCAAATCTCCCCGCCCCTCCTTCCTTCCCAGCCCCCTCTGCCTCCTGTGACTTCCACTGGCTGCATATCCAGCTGATCCATGGCCAAGATAATCAGATTATCGTGGTTCCAGAATAATCTATTCCATATGGCTCGCCAACTCAGTGGCTCCAGGAGCCAGAGGTGTGAAGAGAGGGGCCGATCCCCACGGGCAGGGGCTCGCTGGGAGCCTGGGGCTGTGGCTAGGAGCCCCTGGGGAGGGGGGCAGGTGTAGGAAGCGGTGGGGACCTCAGTGCTAGGCCCTCTGACTGCTCCGGGCTCCAGACAGCTGCAGCCCCCTCTCCAGCCCAAGCTCCTCCTCATCTGTCTGCCACCCAGGGGGTGCTGAGGATCTGGGAGTGGGGCAGGCACCCCCAGGGCCTCTTCCACTCTCGGCACTGGGAGTGTTCGCCGTAGCCACTGTTTTTCAGAGGGGGCCAGGTTTCCAGATTCTGGGACATTGTCCTTTTCAGACCCAGACTCTGTGGCTGTGTCCTCAGGTACAGGGTGGGCCTGGAAACCTTTCTCTTTTTTCATCTCCGAAGGTCCCTTTGACATGGAGTAAGGTTCCAACAGGGGCTTGCGGACCCTCAGCCCGGCACCCTCACTCTCGGGGCCTCCAAACTCAGAGGTGGCAGGGCAGCAACAGGCTGTGGCCCCAGACAGCCAGATGGACCCAGCTCAGCCCCTTCCAGCCATGTGACATGGGGCAACCTCTTGCCACTCCGTGTCCTCACCTGCCAAGTGAGTCGAGAACATCCCCACCACAGCACGGCTGTGCGCTGTGACCCAGCCAAGCACCAGCATGGTGCCAGGCCCTGGGCAGCAGCCATGGGACATGTGGGTGGGCGTGCGCAAAGCGTGTCTGGGGCATGTGATTTGGTCCTCACCATGCCAGCAAGAGTGAGTGACACAGGTAGGACATGGCACAACGGGGACTCCACACTCCAGGGGGTGTCCTAGGCTGTCTGAAGGTGGGGGCTTCGTAAATAACAGTCACTCCCTAAATGGGCTTGCCTCTTCGGCCAGTGCAGGGGTGGTGGGACAACCCCTGCCAGTAGGGGACCCCAAACCAGGAGCTTCCCAGGGGATGTGACTGCTGACTGCTAAGCAGGCTGGCAGCACAAGAGCCGCTTCCTTCCCCAGGGGCCCTGGCTCCAGCAGACACAGGGATTAGGACTGTGAGCATGTTGACATAGCACCTTTGATTAGCACTGCTGTGTCAGAGAGGCTGGCGGGAAATGAGGGCACTGGGGCTTGGAGGTGGGAGGGGCAGCGCCCCAGACCCAGGCTTGGCCTGAGGAGACCCGGCTGGTTCCTCGCAGGAAGGCTGAGGCCTGTTCCCCGGCCTTCTGGGGTGCTGCCCTGTCCCCCCTCCCCCCACCACGCTGGCCAAGGACCCCACTGAACTCTCACCTCTGCTCAGCAGGGCTGCCCCCTGGCCTCATTTCCCAGCCTTACACTCTGGCAGGCGAAGGCAGCAGGCTCGGGCAGGGGAGCAGGAGCCACTGGCTCGGCACTTGTCAAAACACAGGCCCCCGGGTGTGAAGGCCTTGCCCCAGCGGGAGGGTGTGTGGGCCCTGCTGCCTGGAGAACTCATTAGCGCAGCTCGCAGATGAAGCTCCAGAGAGGCCAGCGATAAGGGGATCAAAGTGACGGAGGCTGGGGACGGGAAGAGTGGGGCTGGCGGGCAGGAGGTGGCAGAGCCCAGGCTCCAGGTTGGGGTTCCTCCTCTGCCCCCACTTGGCTGCTTCAGGCCCACCAACTACAGCCTTTGCACAGTCTGGGCCCAGAGACCCCAGCGGCACCTCCAATTTGTCAGACTCTAGGGCTGAAAACCCCACCTCTGTCATGCCGTTCGTGTGGGCCCTTTTCTCCACACTTGCTCCTGGTCTTTTTAACCCCTCTGAGCCCTGACACCAGAGGCCCTCCTGTCACACGTCACTCAGGGTGCTCTCTCCTGCTCCAGAGCTCCCGGTGGCTCCCCTGCAAGGGCTCATCGAACGTGAGCTGTTTGGTCCCAGACCTGAGATCCTCGGGGGCCAGAGCTGTGCCTGCATGGTGGTCCTGTCCAGGTGTACTTGGTTTTGCACGTAACAAAATAAAATTCATTCCGGAGCATTGTTGCCAACAAACTAATCTGTGGGAATGGAGGGGCATTTTGATACTTGGGTTGGCGACAGGGTGCCCAGATCCTCTGAGACCCCCCCGTTTCTGCCTGTGCAGCCTCTACCCTGCACGCCTGTGCATAGCACCCTCTGCCAAGCCCCAACCGCTTGTTCCCCTGGGCCCAGGGGGATTGAAGGGGCCACCACTGGGCTCCAATACCAGGTTCTTGGCTTGAATCTGGAGCCCTAAGAAGGCAAGCTGGGGGCCCAGGCTCCCATGGGAGTGGGCGGGTCCTACACTGTGCACCCAGGGTGGGTTGGCAGGGCCTGCCCTCGGTGTGGCTGTGGGCATGAGTGTCCTGGGGCTTCTGGGACAGACTCTGAGAAGAGGCGCAGACGGAGTTAGAGAAGGTCACGTGCATACAGAATAAAAGAGACAGGGCGGGGCGGTGGTGGCAGAGGGGCCAGGGGAGAAGGGGCCAGGCCGTTTTGCTTTCTTTCCCACCAGCTCACCCCTCAGTCTCACGGGGCTGGAAGCATGGAGGACGCACATTAGACCCAGCACTTCTGAAGACCCAAAGCCAGGTGGGCACCAGGTGCTGCATGGTGCAGCCGGAGAGCGTCATGCATGAAGTAGCTGTTAGGACGGGGCCCAGACTCCATCGTGAGGAGCCAGGCAGGCAACAGAAATTCTCTGTGAGAGTTCCTATGTGACAGTCGTATGGTCTGGAAATACAGTTTTATTTCTTCCTTTTCAATCCGTGTCCCTTTTGTTTTTTCTCATTGCACAAGCCAGACCCTGCAGGGCACTGCTGACTAGGAAGGCATGGGTGGCAGCGGACATCCTTGCCATTCCTCAGTATTAGGTGAAAAGCTCTCAGTCTGTCCCCATTTCACACGTCAGTTGTATGTTCTTTGCGGATGCCTTTTATCAGGTCGAAAATGTTCCCCTCTATTCCTAGTTTGCTGAGAAGTTTTATCATGAAGGGGGTATTGAATTTTGTCAAATGCTCTTTCTGTGTCATTCCATTTTGTTGGTAACACCTGTTATGCCTGCCCCAAAGTGACAGAACACCAGCTGGAGGCCAGTGGTGGCCACAGGCCAAGCCCCCGAGGCTGCCAGGCCGTGGGTGCCCTGGAGGCCGGCGGGCTCACCCCTCCCTCGGCTCAGGTGGTCCAGCAGCCTGACCAGATCCCACCAGCTCCTGAGGTGCCGGAGACCACGTCCTCACTGCGGTTCCTCCAGATCACCACCCGTGGGCAGGGTGTGTCCAGGATGTGCCTGCCTCAGCAGAGAGACAGATTACCGTTCCTCTCACCTCTAGCAGCAACCAGGGCTTCCCTCCTGGGCTCTAGTTGATTCTATAGATCTGCAGCAGCACGGCCGGAGGATCCCATTATACATATTAGAAATGGAGGTGAAAGAAAATCCAATTATTTGCATCAGGCCCCCAACAGGTGAAGGCAGCCCCACACCTAGGCACTGGGCTTTGGGGTCTGCGATCCCCCTTTTACCTGCTGAGCTGGCTCAACACCCAGGTCTGGACACAGCACTGACGGTGCCTAGTGCCCATGTGACAGCTCAGGTGGGGCCAACCTGGTGCAGCCAACTGGCCGGCACCTTCTTCCCCCAACACCAGCGCGTTGGTTCAAAGGGTCAGGCCCCGCCCCCTCCAGGCCCCTAGCCGCTTTGAAGTGCTGATGTGGCCTGGAAGAGGCCACTTCACACCTCGGGCTTGGGATAAAGCTGTGGCCTCGGGGATAAAGCCGTCGCGCTGCCAGTCCCGAGACGCACCGCCGCTGCCATGGCCCAGTCCCTGTGCCCACCGCTCTCCGAGTTCTGGGTGCTGCCCGCGTGCTGGGGCGCAGCTCAGCCGCCTCCTTCTTCCGACACGGGCTGCGGCTGTTCGCCTGCCTCGTCCCCGAACTCCTGGGACAGCGCCCCGGTGGGCAGCCCCGTGCCGAGCCCCGGGCGGCCCAGTGCCCACGCAGCCCCTCGCGCCCGGAGGCGCGGCGCCCGGAGCAGCCTCATGGCCGTCGGGCAGCGGCAGAGCGCCAGCGAGCGCGAGAAGCTGCGCATGCGCACGCTCGCCCGCGCCCTGCACGAGCTGCGCCGCTTCCTGCCGCCGTCCGTGGCGCCCGCCGGCCAGAGCCTCACCAAGATCGAGACGCTGCGCCTGGCCATCCGCTACATCGGCCACTTGTCGGCCGTGCTGGGCCTCAGCGAGGAGAGCCTGCGGCGCCGACACCAGCGCCGCAGCGACGCGGCGCCCCCCCGGGGCTGCCCGCTCTGCCCCGACGGCGGCCCCGGCCCGGGCTCAGCCGTCCCCGTCTCGGGGTACTGGGGGTCTCCGCCCGCCTGCCCCGGAGCCCCAGCGGTGCCCGCGCCGGTGCTCTACGACGAGGCGGCGTGCCCAGAAGGGCTGGCGACGGGGCCGGACCCCTCGTCCCCGGTTAGTATCTCCTGCCCCCGCCGTCTTGGGGGCGTCCCCACTGTCCGCGCCCTAGGCGCGCAGCCTAGCCTCCCCAAGCGCTCTCCGCAGCATTACAGCCGGTGTACCCGGGGTGCCCGAGCGGAGGGGAGGGAGAGGATGCGCAGGTGACAGGACGCCCCCCCCCGCCCGAGAGTGGGGCCCACGGGCGCTGAGAGCCACGCTGTTCCCTCTCCCCCCTCAGCTCTTTCCGGGCCACGTGCTGTCCCAGCTGGAGACCTGGATGCCCCTCTCGCCCCTGGAGTGGCCGCCGGCCTGAGTAGTTGAAGTGACGCCTGACGAACAAGAGGTGGCCCGGTCTGTGAGCGCTGCGGCCTTGTTGGCCTCAGCACCTTCGAAGGGGTTCCTCAGTCCCCCTGCCGTGGCCGTGAGGCTGGCTGGGGCATCCCCTCCGGCGAGAACCGGTCCCCCCAGGACGACCCACCCAGTCCCTCCCGCCACGGGACCCACAGAGCAGACACTTTGAGGCAATCTGGAAGCTCTGCTTAGTATGCATTTATTTATTTGTGAATAAACTGCTGGTGTCGATTGGCAAGTTCTTCCTTCTTTGCGTGGACGCAAAGCTCCCTCCCTCTCCTCCAGAGGAGGATGTAGGGAAGTTGGGGGGGGGTTCTGCCGTCTTCAGTCCCTGGAGCCTGCCGCCTGGTCCCACCGTGTCCCCCCAGCACCGCCTGTTCAGCCGGGTCAGCCTGGAACCCGGGAGGCGCTTCACGTGGGAAAGTGTCAGAAAATGGAGTCTGTCCCTCTTTTCTTCAAACCTGTTGGGGGGCTGGAAATAAAACAAAGTATCTCTGGAAAGTACATCTCCATTAGTATTGTATCGGATCCTTTACATATTTTATACCCAAATGACCCTTTTGCAGAAGCCTAAACCAAGACTGGCCCTCCGGCCCTGGTAGGATCTGTCAGCTCCATTCATTCTGAGATGAGGAAACACCACCTCCCAGGGGCCATTTCTCCTGGCCCGAGTCCTGGTTCCCCTTGTGCTGGTGCATCCTGGCCTGGACCCTGGGATTGGCTCACCTCCCTTCCCTCAGGGTTCCCTCCCAGGTGGTTTAGGGACATAAAATAACATCGACGCGGCAATCCCAAGTTTACAGAAACGTGACCTCCCAGGGGTCTGGGGGAGGTGACAGGCCCCTCGGGCTGCACCCAAGTCCACACTGCTGGCCTAGAACCAGGCCCAGCTGCACATTCCTGTCTCCACTGGCTGGGTTCGGGTTAGAGGAGGGATGTGTGGGGAGAGGGGCGTGGCTTGGGTCGGGGTGGGGGGCCTGAGGAGCAGCCAGGCCTGGTGGGCGAGGTGGGCAAGGGGACATACTCACTCTGCCCAAGGGTCCTCAGCCTCTGCAGTTGCTGGTCCTGCCCGTCCCCCGCCCCCTCAGCTGCTTTGAAACACAGGCCTTGTTTGTACTTGTTTTTTCTTTGTTGTTGCTTTGTTGTAATAAGAACCTGATGAAGATAAAATTTACAGCCTTTTAAAGTATATTTGCATGGTTTTCGCAGGCTAGTACAGTCCTGCAACCATCCCCACTCATTTTAGAACCTTTTGGTCGCCTCCCAAAAGGAAACCGTCTGAAACTTAATATCATTTAATGAAGCAGTGTTACCTCAGCGAATTCAAAGGAAACCGATTCCATTAGCGGTCACTCCCCACTATTCCACTCCTGCACCCCCAACCCCAGCTCAACTATCCCTCATTCTCTCTCTACAGTTGCCTGTTCTGAACGTTTCATGTGAAAGGATCGTACCGTATACATGGGGCCTTTTGTGTTTGATGCTTTCCACTTAGCGTAAGGTTTTCAAGGTTCATTCATATTATCAGGATATCAGTGCATTGGTTTCTTTCTCTTCTTTTGCCCAGGAGTATTCCATCGTATTTGTAGACCACAGTTTATTCCTCGGTTCACGTGGCTGGGTTTGTTTTGAACCCACCTCCGGGATCCTTCCCAGGGGAGGGGCTCGCCACCCTGCACTTCAGGTGCACCCTGGCCACCTTCACTTCAGAGAGTGGGGTCCCCAAGCAGAGGCCCTGCGGGGAGGTGGGACCTTGCATCTTCACTGATGGCCCCACTTTCCTGTGCCTCCACCCCATTGTCACTCTCCCCTCCCAGGACCCTAAAGGGGGTAGATGGGATGTTTTCTCCAGAAACCTAAGCAGGGTTAGAAGATCTGTTTGCATGGCAAAGGTCCCGTGGTTTGGGGGGGGGGGATTAAAGTGATTAGCAAGTCTTTTCACAGGTAAGTGGGGCTTGTCGGCCAGCCCCTCCCCTGTGGAGGGCTCCCCCCTCCAGGTCAGAGCTGGGGCCTCCCACCGTTTATTAGCACTTGGGTGTGATTTTCATTAACAGGTCTCTGCTAATAAGCAGGAGGACTAGAGATGAGAAGAGTCACCTCCCACTGCTCCTCGTCCCCACCCCTTCCTGGGCCAGCCCCATAGCTCTCAGCAGAAACTCTGCATGGCCACTCAAAGGGACAGGAGAGTCACCAGCGTCCAGGTAGGCGAGCCGTGGACACGTGCTCCCGCTCACCTCTCAGCTCACCTGTGTGGGGAGCCCCAGCTGACGCACCATCTTCAGGATGGTGACGTGAAGTGAGGAGGAGAGTGATTGATGCCGCGCTTGTATAAATGCTCAGTGGCAGCCTGGGGACTGGACCCAGGTGTGACCCGGAACCTGTGTGCTCACTCCCCAGTGCATGGCCACTTGGGCAGCTGAACACCAGCCTGTCTCAAGGACAGAGGGTACTGACTAGCATGTCACCTCACTTGCAGCCCTGGCAGGGTGCCCTGGTCTGCAGAGGGGACACAAAAGCAGCTGCGGTCACAAACCCTGTGTGCAGCCGACTGTCAGTGGGCAGGTTATCCTAGAGGCTGGGACCCGCAAATGCCCTGCAGTTCCCAAATGCGCCACACGGTGTCCTCAGAGAGGCGGGCGTAGCCTTTGAGCTGCAGGGACCTCTGTCCAGCTTTCCTGGGAAGGGCAGTTTCTGCAGAAGAGAAAGGCGTCTCTCTGCCCCTCTCCTGGGCCCTCCTGGGCCTTCTCTAGGGTTCCCAGGCCAGCAGGCCAGGGCAGTAGTGGTGCGGTACCTGCCTGCCACCTCACCTGGCACCTCTGCCTCTCACATTCACACCTGTGTGACCTCAGGGAGTCACTCAACCAGTCTGAGCTGCAGCCTCTCCAAAGCGGTTCCATAAAAGTTGTGGGGCAGCACAGAGAGGGAGGCGAGGTGGATGGAGAGAGAAGGGGGCCACACAGCAGCCGGGGTGCGCTGGGTGTCCTGCTCGTTCAAGCAAAGTGACCGTCCTGGGCCCATCGGGTGGGAGTCCTCCTCTCAAGGCCTGGGATGCTGGTGGATGCACTGCCCAGGCCCTGCTGGGGTCGGGACAGGGTGGGAACAAGGGGTTACACAGCACAGACACTCTGGGGTCTGGAAACAATATCACTGTTTATTTGGGTGACACATTTGTCCAACTGGGGGCTCAGACAAGGGGCATAGTGGTTGAAATCCCCCCAAAACAGTGTATCTCTGTGGGGGTCCCTGTCTGCAACTCCAGGCCCTGGGTCCTCCGGAGCTGCAGGCCTTTGTGGCTGAGTCTTCACCTCGTGGCCTGCTTGGGGCGGGGCCTGCCTGCAGCTGAGACCCCCTGGGGAGCCCGGGGTGATGGCGGAGTCACTTCTTGACGTTCTCTTTCTGGAGGAGCAAGGAGTACCTCCGCAGGCGGGTCCAGTGCTCCTGCTCCTTCTCCTGGTGCTCCAGCTTCTGGAACCTGGGGCCGCGAGGCTGGCGGTGAGCCGAGCCCGCTCTGTGCCGTGCCCGCCACCCGGCCACCAGGTCCCCAGGGTGGACCTTTGCCACCCTGTGCTACATGTATCGGGAACTCTCTGTGTGACACAGGTGTGCTTTGTCCCTGTGTGTCCTCAGGACTCAGCTGGAGGCACAACAGGCCCCGAAACACCTGTTCTGAAGGAGTTGGGGGGCATTCCACACCACGAGGTGCGCAACAACAGCCCGCACAGCGGACTCAGGAGCTGAAGCCTGTGGGACCGACCTGCGTCGGTGCACTAGCACGCCCTTTCACAAGCATCTCTTGAGCATCTGCCAGTGGCAGGCTCTGGCGCAAGAAGACCGACGTGACTACAGCAGCCTGCCCCTGTCCCCAGTGGGCACGGGTGACAGAGAGAGCACTTGGGACGGGTGGCATGTCAGTGCCACAGAGACCAAGTGCAGGAAAGCGGGCAAGCCCTGCTGCCTGGGGAGAGAGGGTTCCCAGGAGATGAAAAGTTTGAGTTCGGTCTTTTAAAAAATAAGGGAGTGAAAAAACATTTTAAATGAAACATAAGAGTGTGGGCATTTTTGTTTGTTCATTTGAATTACAAATGAATACATGTTCACCTCCACCTCACATACCTGGGACAGCTGCAGGCCACCCAGTCCTGCCCCTCCCCCGCCCCCGCACAGCCTTTGACTTCCGGGTACCCGCCCTGTGTACGCTGGGGTCCGTGTATCTGTGGGTCGTTTTTAGGGGGTCGTCCCTTTGTTCCTCAAGGAAGGCAAAGGCAAGTTAGGCGGTACCCACCATCTCCCCGCCAAGGACAGTAATAAAGGGGGTGTCCACACAGTCCCTCCCCCAGGAAGCCAGTGCCCTGGCAGTCCCGGTCTGTTGCGTACCCCACCCTGAGAAGCTTGCTTACGGCGAAAAGCCTACGGGTAGAACCTGGACCGTGCTTGGCCCGTGTTCCACAGGGAATGAAGGCAGACAGACAGACAGAGAGACGGACTGTTTCTGTCTGCTTCCCGGTGTCCTGAAATTTCTCTCTCATGGTCAAAGTTTGGCCTGGCCAGAGACAGCGGACGCTAAAACAGACGGGGCGTGGAACCAGATGGAAATGGTGCCCTGGAGGCCCAGAGTGGGGGCGGCGGCAGGAGGGTGTCGGCACCCTTGGCACCAGCTGGCCTCCTTCGACATCCGTTTCAGGCTGCTGCTTACGAAAGCCTGGGGCAGGCTGTGTGAGCACGGCCCCCACAGATCACTGCCGCGGGTCTGCGGCTCGGACCCCGCTGCTGCATGAACCCATCGCCTAGTTTCAAGGTGACGAAATTTTATCGCCTCGTTTTAGGGCCAGTGGAAAACTTTCAGGCTCAAGCTATGACTAGAGAAAAATAAGACAGGACTGACATCTTTGGGGTGCACACGGAGGCATGTGATCGGGGGGAGGAGGAAAAGGGTAATGACAGATGTAGGCTGTGAGTGAGGGGTGTTCGCTGGACTCTCTTTCAAAGCCCCAGACCTCAGCCTCTGCGCCCCTGGAGCGGGGAAGCCTTTTTTAAATCGTGGTGTTTCCGGGCTTATCTCGGGGACCCATTCGGAAGGTGGGTTTGCGACAAGGGCTGCAACAAGGGCCATGACTGGGTCTGATTCAGTCAGGACTGCTGCAGCCACACGGTGCGCTGCCCCCACCCCCAGCGCCTGCTGCGCCCCGGGACCGGGAGCACTTCCCTGAACACCCACCCACCGCGCGGGTAGCCGCGAGCTGTGCCCCTGTTCCCCAGTGCCCACCTGGTCAGCCCCGCTGGCTTCGGCCCTCTTCCCTGCACAGTGTCCCCAGGGGGCCAGTCTTCCCACCCCACTGGCACTGGGGGCCTCCCTTGCTGCGAGGCCGGGTCGGGTACCTGGGCGCTGAGCTGGGGTGCGAGGGAGGAGAGACATTTGGGAGCAGGGCGGTGCGAGAGATTGCAGACAATCACGGCAGAAGGGACTGTCTCCTTCTCAACAGTGAACACAAAGCATGATCGCACCTATGTAGCCACACGAGGGAAACACCTAGAAGGACGAGCACTGAATTGACACGTTAACGGCAGTGCTGGGGTTACAGGGTATGCAAATTTTCTACGTCGTTATTACGGGGTATGCAAATTTTCTACGTCACATCGCCCTGTTCTCCAAATGCCGGAAAGTGTAGGTAGAACGTGTCAGCAGTAATGAATATCGTGTTTTCTAGCGGGGAATCACTCTGTTATGGGGGCAGTTCTGCCCTTGGAGCCTCGTGCAGGGGCCTGAGGACTCACGTCCACCAGCACCGTGCTCAGCGGGGAGGAGGCAAGGGCCTGACATGCGCGGAGGGTGGAGAAAGGGAAGGGCACTTGGACGCCGGCTCTGCGGGTCGTGTGGGGTCTGGTGCGGCTGAGCACGCAGCGACCGGGGGCGCTGTGCGAACTGGGGAGGGGCGGGGCCCGACTGCGTTCTGGGGAAGCTGCCTTTACCCAGACAGGCCGTGGGCTGGGACTGCACGTGGTCCGCAGGCCGCAGCTTGCCAGACCCTGCTGCAGACGATCGTGTGTGATAACCCAGATGAGGCCCTCCTCTGCCATCTGCCTGAACTTATTCCTCCTTTTCTGCCAGTCGGAAGGGGGACTGGAGTGTGAGGGGGCATTCAATGCTGAGCGGGCCTGTGTACCACCCAGCCTACCCCACTGTTCCTCACCCAGGCGGCGGCCAGGGACAGGCGGGCGGAAGGGAGAGGCCCGGGACTCACCTCTTCTGGAGGAAGTTCTCGCACCTCTCCTCCAAGGGCAGCACCTGGGGCAAGGCCACGGTGTCCGGCAGGTCAGCCTGAGGAAGGCTGCTGTTCCTCACGATGTCCTCCAGGAGTGGGTAGGTGGTGAAATGAAAATAGAAGACTGATTTGGGAATGTCCTTGGCCTCATCGGTGGCCTCCTTCCGACTTGGACGGTCTCCTAAGATGAGACAAGAGTGCCAAGTTCTGTGTGAGGGTTCTGGCCTGTGGTCGTTCGGCCTGGGGGCTGCTCTCTGCTGATAAAGGCTGGGTACCCGGGCTGAGCCGGGTGGAGCCCACTTGGTCTGCAGGAGCAGGGAGAAGGCCTGCCTGGTGTCTCTTCTGAGCGTCTGCTGAGGGCTCTGGGCTGTGGTGGCGGGGATGGGACGGAGAGCAGGAGCAGGCTAGGGGGAGGGGGTCACTCGAGGCTTTGCCAGGGCACTGAGGAAGTGAGCAGGGAATCGTTGCCTACCTCGGAGCAGGAAGTACGGGTTGAGCGCAGACACCACGAACACCGGCTTCCAGGGGGCCTCCAGGTGGAAGGGCCTGGGGGGAGCGAAGGCACAGACAACCTGGGGCCCAGCCACGTCCAGCAGGTGCACGGAGCCATTCTTGGAGAAGACCAGCACCTGGGAACAGATGGCGAGGGGGCACTTCGCTACCTGGTCACCGCCAGAAGTGAACACAAAGAGAACTTGGGGGCTCTCGGGCGCCCGGACCCTGGACCCTGTCCAGGACAGCGGCGGGGGTTGGGGGGTGGCGTCTGCCCCTGCAATGGCGGCTCTGGCAGCAGTGGGTCCTTGTCTGGGTGCCACCTCCGTCCCATCCCCCTGGCTCCTCTCCTGCAGGGCTGGCCATCTCATGGCTGGGGTCTACATCTGGGCCCATGCCCTTCCTCCACCTCCTGGGGGGCCCTGCTCAGTGTGCGACACCTCCTAAACCCTCGATGTGCAGACGCACATCTGAACTCACCCCAATCTCCAACACCCTCCCTGGCCCTGCATCCAGCTGCCACGCCACTCCCCTCCCTCCCTCTCTGTCATAGCTCCTCCCGCCACGCCTCCACCCCCTGCTCGCACAGTCCCCGTCACCAGAGCACGGGGGACCTACCATGCCGGGTAAGGGTGGGACCGGGGCCACCGCACAGACAGCTTCGTCCTGGTGTTTCACTGGTCTGTGGGAGACAAGACCCATAGATGTCCACCCTGGAGGAGTGTTACAGTTCTGCTGTCCTCCCCCCAGGCACACACCCCGGGGGACCCTCGTGCGCGAGCACCAGGAGGTGTGCTGGAGGCTGTTCGCAGCCACCATGGCCCAGACCTCCGTCGTCAGAGAGAGTAAACACCCGGAGGTGGCACACACGGAGCAGAACCCGGCGCAGCAGCGAGACGAGAGCTGGTGCGCAGGACGTCCCCACAGGGGACTGTGTAGAGCATGTCACAAAGCCCGTGGTGGGATGAACCGCATTAAAAATGGTTGGAGAGTGCAGAGACAGCCATGTGGTTCACCTGCACTGTCCTCGTCACAGTGGACAGCGTGCAGCTTCTTTAAGCAAAACAGAGGAATGAATTCAGGAAGACAGTGTGGTGGATTTGGGGAAAAAAAAAAAAAAAGCTGCCTGGCGGTACCACCCACCAGAAGTCTGTCTTTGCGCTGCTGGAATGCAGGTGTGGCCGAGCTCTATCCCAGGTGGCCCCAGCTCAGGCTGGGAAAGCATCTGTGTGTGGCGGTTGCCAGGCCCAGAGCCTGCCAGACCCTGCAGGTGAGGCCACCAGGATGCAAACCAGTGCCCGGGTCGCCAGCCGCCAGCCACGTGAGTGAGGCCAGCGCCAACTATCCGACCCCCGTTGCTGACCTGCAGAATCAGGGGCTAAGCAATGACTGTTCTCTAAAGCTGCCTTGTCCTGGGGTGGGTGGTGGTTCCCTTGGAGGAGGAGAGAAGGCTGTGATCCGGGAGGCATCCTGCTTCTTAAGCTTGCCAATGGCTGCTGGGGCGTGTCTTGTCTCTCTGTCCATCTACCTCCATCTCTCTCCTCACACATGCACACGCACACACACACACTACATACACACTTGTTGTATAGGCCATTTGCATGCATAAACTATTTCACAGTTTTAGCAAGACAGAGGCCCCAGGGGAAACTGGTAACAGGCTATTTTTGCAGAAATGATCGTCCTCTCTGCCCTGTGGGGTGTGAAGGCTGGTGTCTGGGCCACGCTGCCAGTTTGTTAGGGGGACATTAATTACACAGGCCCTCGAGTCTAAGACGGGTGGTGTCAGGAGAGCAGGGACTCCGGGGACAGCGACCGTAGTCAGAGAGCCTACCACTTTTCTGTCTTTCCAGCAAGGCCACCCACCTCTCAACCAGCGTGCGGGTGGTGGGCTCCTGGGCCCCGCTGGCGGTCACGAGGTGGAGGGAGGCGTCCGTGCACAGCACCACACAGGTCACTTGGGACGTCACAGGACCCTCGGGATACACATTCCGTCCTCCATGGACGAAGAAGTACTTCAGGAAGTGAATGCTTTGGCAGAAACAGCCCTCAGGAAGAGCGACCACGCCGAGAGGGAACCCTGCAGGGGGCGCCACACACGCAGGTCGGACAGGGGCTCGCGGGGTGCAGCCCCAGTGCGGGGACAACGCCCCCTTCAGGGGGCCCTTGCGAGAGCAGAGAGCAGCTGGGTGGGGCGAACCAAACCCCCCCCGAAGGGCCTTGTTGAGAATGTATCCATCTCCAGAAAAATGAGGACGGGCTGTCAGGCAAGGGGTTGTGGAATTAGGATCCTTCTGCTCTTGAAATAGCTTTCGCCTTATCAAACTGCTGTGGGTGCCACCTGTGAAATTCAGGGGGCCGTTAGCGCCACGGGGAGAAGACCTCCCAGTTGAGACAACTGCTGACTCCTTGAGATGGAAACGGCACGGGTGGGGGAGGCACCCTGCCCACTCGACAGCGGCTCTGGAGGAGGGCCAGCTCCGCTGCCTGGTCGAGTGAGCCAGGCAGGAAGGCCACCCCGCTCTCCATGACAATCGGCCGATTCATTCACGCCGCTTCAGAGGCTCAGTTCTCGGGAGACGCTCCCTCAGAGGCTGATCAATTTGGGGAAATGGATACCACGGGCTTTTGGTGCCTACAAAGCTGAACCAAGGACCCTGGGACCCCACCAAGGTGCCCCCCACCCAGAATAGCGGCTGGTCCCAAGGCAATCATTTGGTAGGTCTCTTAGCTTCAAAAGCAACGAGGGTCCTGCTGTTGGGTGGGGCTGGAAGAGCAGGAAGGGGGAGACTGGGGGCCGGAGGAGGGGGCTAGGCTGCGTGCTGGCAGGTCACTGGGAAGGTGCTGGCTAGACTTCCGGACCTGGCTCAGGGCGGGTACAGAGCGCCCCCTGGACAGCCCCTGGGGACTGGGAGTGTCCGCACACCTCCCATTCAGTGTCTGCAGAGGGAGCGAGAGGGGGGAACGCAGGGCCAGCCCCCGGGGGCTGTGAGAACAGAGCGACTCCCAGGCAGCCCAGCACCTGCAGGAACTGAGTACCTCCCCGGACCCAGTACTCAGCCACGCAGCCGGGCACCGCGCGGGGGCAGGCTCACCTTTGGCGAGGTCCCACAGCGTGAGCACGCCGTCCTCGCAGGCCAGCACCAGATAGGAGCCGCAGCCGCTGAGCTGAGACAGGGCGATGGGCGCGGCGCAGGGCCACACGCTCTCGGGCTCTGGCGGGGGGGGGGGGACACCGCTCACAGGGCTGCCCCCACACCCCTTGTTACGTCCCCTCTGCCCACCCAGTGCCGTCTGCCCCTCAGGACGACACGTGGGGCCCCAGCTCACGCTCGAGAGCCCTTTCTCGTGTCATTTCATCCCACTCCCACACGGGTCCTGGGGGCGGGTCGAGGAGAGGGAGGCGGAGGGAGAAGCCAGGCTGCCTCCTCTGCGAGCGCCGCAGGGCGGCTTTGGACAGTGGTTCTAACGTGTGGCGTGAGGGGGCCGCTCAAGGGACTATCACAAAGTCAACCGCCTCCGGTAACTGCCTCCGAAGGTTTGTAAGAAACCAACGGACGGCCTCCACCCACATTTTAAGTGCCTTTCCCCTTCCCGCATGGAGGGTCTCTGGGTCTGCTATTCACCCCCAGAGTGGATGCTGCAGTGGGTGGGGCCGTGTGGTTCATTAGCTCCTCGCTTCAGATGAGGGGGCAGGAAGGGGGGACCCAGGGGGGGCCTGGGATGTCAGGTGACTGGCCTGAGACCACCCAGTCCACAGACCACCTGGCAGGGACAGGGCCTGGCCTTCTGCCGCCAAGCCCGCCTCCTTTGGGCCTCAGCTGCCTAGGGAGCCCGGGGAGCCAGCAGGGCTTTGTCCCTGTTGACCTGGAATCTTTAAGAGACACGACAGCTGGGAGACAGGGCCCTGGGTCCCAGCACCGCCACCACGCACGGCTTGGGTCCCCTAAAGCCACGCTGACGTGTCAGCCACAGGTTCTCAGCTTCGCAGGGGAGGACACCTACCTACTTTGTCCCTCACGGTCCTGTTCAGCGAGTAGAGGGAGAAGTTGTGACGGCCAGTCCAGTGCACGCCGAGGACACAGGGCACCCCTGGGGACCGGGGGGGGCGGGAGGAGGCCGTCACGTGGGAGTCGGGGTGGCCTGAGGTCTGTGTGGGCAGTGTGTGTCCACGGGAAGTCGGTTTAACGTCAAAAGTGGTTTGTTTGAATGGGCAGCACCAGATGCAAGGGTGAGCTTCCCGGGGACAGGGTGCTGGGCACCCCCAGGAGGCTCAGTCACCTTCCTGGGAAGGCGCCCCGGTCACCGCTGCCCTCGGCTGCTTCCGAAGCTTCTAGACCGGGCGTATGCATGCGGTGGCCAGTGTTTTAAGTGACATCTTCCACCAAACGCATGTGCGTCCCAGAGCAGCCTGGCAGGGCGGGGGCCACCCCTCCTCCGCGGCAGGTCCCTCCCTGGAGACCGAGCCAGCGCCCGCTCTCAGGGGCACCTGGGCGGCGGCTGGCACCTGCGGGCTTCCCCCTGGGCCTCTCCCCACATGAGGGCTAGAGGGCTGGCTGTGCGGACCACCTCTGGGAGGGCTTGCTGAGGCTGCCCCCCAAGGCGGCCAGCCAGCTGCCCGGGACAGCCGCTTGCGCGTGTTCTCTTACCTGAGGGGCCCTTGAGCTCCGCTGGCATCATAATGACGCAGCTGGGAAGGAGGAAGTGGAACGTGGCCATACTGGGGGAGAGAAAGACCCCGGTCAGAGCCCTGGCAGACCCCTGGGCAGGGGGCGAGGCTAGGACCAAAAATGGGTAGTTGGGATGTACCCAGGGGTACCCAGGGGGTATGGAGCCACAAAGCAAATGGCATTCTGTGTGCCGGCCCTGGGGGGCGAGGGCAGGGCGGGAGGAGCTGCGGGGGTCTCTGTGGGCCGGGAGGAGCACCCAGCACTGGTCAGAGCCACCCCTGGCCTTGGGGAAGACCCCCTAATGACCAGCTGGGGCCATGCGCCAGACGCTTTCTGTCTCAGGGGCAGTGCAACCAGTGGTGTGCGAAAAAAATGGTTTTCTCTCCCTCCCTCTCTCTCTTTTTTAAAGCCCCAGGGTCCTGATGTGCAGGGTTTGTAGCTTTGTGTGGCATGAACACTCTCACGAGGGACAGTCACGAGCGGTGTAGCAGCCGCCTTCAGCCCAGGTCACAGCCGGCTGCTGCTGGGGCCTCGCGCGGACACTGGGCCCTGGAACAGGCCAGCTCGAGGCCCGCTTGAGAGCGCGGTGAGAGCTTTCCCTCCCGCGTGGGGCGGGCAGTTCCGAGAGGCAGGGCAGCTGTCAGGGCTCAGCAGACAGGTCCAGGGCCCAGGCTCAGGTGTTGCCGTGGCAACGCGGGCTGAGCAGGCCTGCCCCCGCCGGGGTGTGACCGTGACACATCTCAATAACGCACACCACGGGGTGGAAATGTGGGTGTTGACAGTTTGACAGCAGCGACTCGCGCAGCTCTAAGTCTGGGATCTTCTCTGTCATCTAGAGCGTCAGGGAAAAGTTGTCAGGGCTGGTGTCGTGCGTAAAATAGCACGATACCGTTCTGTCATCGCCATCACTCCCTGTTCCCTGCGAAATCCACCCTCGCAGCCTTCCTGCTAGCTCTGTTCATTCACGCAGGCTCCACACGGCCCCTCAACAGACCCGGGGGAGTTCTCAGAAAAGCACCCCCGGCCAGAAGGAGCTCCCAGACCCTCGGGCGCCCCCTGCCGGAGGCCCCGGGCCACGCACCTGACCAGCTCCTCCTCACTGCCGCCGTCCAGGAACTTGTACAGGGCGTGGAAGGCGGCAGCCTGCTGCTCCCACTGACTGTCCTTGATGAAGTGGTTCTGCCCCGAGCCCAGCCCCAGGCAGCCCTCGACCTTCGCGAAGACTTCTAGGGGGCTCTTAAATGTGGTACCTGGGTCGAAAGTATTCCAGAATTGGTCAAACCATCAGGGCCCCCTGTTCCCGCCTGGCCCTCCCTCCCACACCCTTCCCAGCCTCCTGCAGAATCCCTCCTGCTCAGAACTCCGGCCGCGACCCTTCCGCGAGCCCGGCCTTGTCTTTGCCGGCCTCTCTCTTCCGCCACCGGCTCAGGAAGCACAGGCTGCCCGCCGCGCCCCCCACCCGCTGCCCCATCACGTCCTTATGGCAAAGGAGGCCAAGGAAGTGTCCACCAGCTCAGCAAGGCCCCCGGCCGGCGCTTACAGAGCACTGCTGAAGACCCCCACCCCACCCCCCGAGGAGGCAGCGCCGCCTCTTCCGGTGCCCAGATTCCCCCACTGCCTTCCTCTCCAGAACCTCCTTCCTAGGTCCCTCACCCCCCCCATCACTTCTCTTCCCGGTCACCTCTCTCCTCCTGCCTTCATCCGTCCCTACATCCGCAGGAGCACTGGGCGAT
The DNA here is from genome assembly GCA_004024845.1 of Tonatia bakeri. NCBI lineage: Eukaryota > Metazoa > Chordata > Mammalia > Chiroptera > Phyllostomidae > Tonatia > Tonatia bakeri. Next base: position 84,223 of record PVIA01004607.1, read on the forward strand.
GTCTTTTCTGCGCTCCCACCCCAATGTCCAGAAGTCTGCACTCGTTGGGACGTGCCCAGGCCCCTGACTCGGCCGGGAGGTCCCCCAGGGGCCCGGACCCCGGGCCCCTCCCCCCAGGGTGGCCGCTGTCATCAGTTTCTTACGTCACTGCCTAGAAGCAGGCTCCTCTCTAAAGACACCTGCGGGCTTCCCCCTGGGCCATGAGGGTAGCATGTGCCACTCTGGCGGGTCTCCAGGCGTGGGCCCAGGTCCTCAGGGATCTCACAGGGTCCGCGGGTAACTGGTTAGAAAGGCAGGTTCCCGGGCCCCGCCCCACACCCACTGCAACATGGGTGGGGCCCCGGGGTTGGGCTTTAATTTAGTGAGGCCTCCGAGTGAGTCGGACCCAGCTCCCCTGCATCTGTACCCCACAGAATATCCTGGAGAGCGATTCCAATACATACTGTGGGTCTTCCTCCCTGCTTATTGCTTACTTTCCCTTACTACCTTTTTTCCTTATTGTGAAATATAACCCATTCAGAAAAGAGCATAAAAATATGGATCTTCATTCATTGTTACACGGCAAGCATCTGGCTCTGCTCGGGGCGGAAGACAGTGCGCCGCCCCTCTACAGTCGCAACCGCCAAGGAAGAGCCGAACCCTTCCCTCGGCTTTTATGGAGTAACTTCATCGCCGTTGTTTCGCTTTGCTGTCTGCACGTCAGAGTGTGCAGCTCTAGCCTGTCCCTTTTCGGTGCTGTATAGTATTCTGCCGAGGGCCAATGATCTCTTCTACTGCTGACGGACACTTCCCTGGTTTCATGTTGGCGCTATCAGAGATCTCGTCACTGTTACTGTCCTTGTGCATGTCTCCTGGTAGGCATCCCCCTGACAGCCACACGCTGAGAAGCAGGGCAACGACTTCCTCCTGGTTTGCTCGGAGGTTTCCTAGTTGCAGCACTGAAAGCCGTGCATCCCAGGAAACGCCCGGGTCCTGGGCACATTGGAACAGCCCGGCCCCTGCCTGGGAGCGTCAGGGCTGGGTCGCAGGATGTAAATTTTACCTGCAACATTGCTGATGATGCCAAACTGTTTTCCAAAGTGGTAGCGTCAGTTCTTGTTGCTGACTGCAGTGTCCGGGAGGGAGCTCTGCTTGTCCTGCATCCACTCTGCCGCGGTGTCTGCGGGCTCTTTCCACTGCAGCCGTCCTCAAAGTCACAATATTGTGACCTTGCCCTTCCCTGATGACTGATCCTGCTGAGTACTTTTTAATCCGTTTATGGGCCATTTGCATAATCTCGTGCCTGTTGGATACTAGATTACCTGTCTTTTTCTTAATAATTTGTAGGAATCCTTTATATATTCTGCACGTGAACCATTCAAAACAATGAGGCCGGGATCAGATTTCACTGTTTTTTCCATAGGAACAGCCGGCACTACTTACAGACATGACGATCCTTCCCCACCGCCTACTGCGAGGTGCTGTTCCGGCCTCTCCGCCCGGTTTTGTTCGCCTGAATTTCTGTCTGCTACTTCCAGCCATCTTTCAGTATTTTACATATCCATTTCTGTCTATGTGTTATTCACTCGTTTATTTTTATATCTGATCTTAATTACCGTAGGTCTGTCTGTATCAATTACGCAGTCTCTGTATGTCTAAGGCTTTAGAATACATCTTGATGGAAAGAATCTTATCATCCGGCTCTTTTACAGGCGTGAAGGGGCTCTTCTTGGCCTCTTGTCTCTCCCGCTTTGTTTTTAATGGTTGCAAAGTATCCCTTTGTACGAGCGCACCAGAATGGACAGAACCAGCCGTCCGCCTCCATAAACGCCTCCGCAGTGCCAGTGTTTGTAGCCATGTCTTCGTGGCTGAGTGAGTGCCTGCGAGCACTGAGAGGGCGCCCTCTGCAAGCTCCGCCTACAGGGGACTCCCCGCCCCACCCCCCGTCCTCGCCGGCCCTTGACCAACTCCCATCTGTTTTATTAAATGTGGTCTCCCTATCGCAGTGACGTGGTGATGCGGAAACTGGCCTCTTGTTCACATCAATCCGTGTTTGGTAAAATGGGTGGCCGTGTATTCAGTGCGTTGTGTCGCTTCCGGCCACAGAACCTACTGAGGGTGCGAGGAAGGGGCTCACCGCAGCGCAGCGCGGATGAACCGACACAGGGAAGTGGAAACGAATGGGCTCCAGCCAGCGCGCAGGAAAGGGTCCTCCCTCCCCTCCCCCTCCCCCCCTCTCTCTACTGATCTCCCAATTCTGTACGTTACCTGTGGCCTTGTAATGTCTAGAATTTTTGCCATTAGGTCCCAGAGTTTACAATTTAAAGAAGAAAAACCTGCCTCTTCAGAACTGTACTGGTCATTTAGACGTGGCTGCTAATACACAGAGAGGGTGGGCAACGTGGGGAAAGGCGAGGGAAGAACGAACAGAGGGGTCGTCGGTGAAAGGACAGGGAGTGGGGTCAGCCACACTGACCTGTGATGGGCTTGGGCGGTTTGATCTTCACCACGTGGACCGGGGGGCTCAGCTTCACGTCCCCTTTCAGACCGATGCTGATGTCCTGCAAGGCGGGAAAGGAACGTCTGGTGAGGCAGCCAAGGAGGCGGAGACCAGTCATTCAGAACAGTTCTTCCAAAGAAGGTGGGAAGGAAGGGATAAGGAGAAGAACAGGTGCAACGAGGGAGAGTAAAGAGCAAAGCGGGAGATTTAAACCCAAACACACCAGTGGCCACGTGGACTCTGAATGGCCAGAACAGCCCGACTAAAATGCAGAATGTGTCGGAGCATATGAACAGGCAGGACCCAAACAGATGCTGGCAGAAACAGACTCGTCTGAGATACCAACACAGGTATACTAAGAATAAAAAGGTCGGAAAAGATACATCTTGCAAGACCCATCAGAAGTTTGAGTGAAAAGAGACCATGGGCTTTTGCCAAAGATGTTACTTTTGCCCATTTTACAAAAATGCATGACCACGTGGACACATTGCTGTGGCCCCTCCCGGGGTTCAGAAGCGGCCAGACAGGAAGGGCCCTACATTTTCGCCTCCCTTCCCCACGCCCGCCCCGGGTTGTGGGGCTTGGGTCACTTATCCCCAAGGGCGGGGGCCGTCATCAGGGACGCGAGGCACAAGATTTCGTGCCGGAGAATCTGAAAACAGTGTTGTCCTGGGACATTCTGCTAGCATGTTTTATGTTTCAGGTAAATTTCAAGTCAGACTAAAAAATCTCTAACGTGTAACTTCAGTCTCTCCAGGAATTTTCTTTGAAGTTTCTTACCATTTCTAAGTTATCCGAAGACATGGGATCAAGAGTGTTCTGAGGAGGAAAATGAAATATTAATTCGAAGTGGGCTTGACATGCATGCCCCGCCCCTGCAGGCTGCCGAGGTGCTCTCTCCCCCTGCCCCCCACTCCTGTGAGCTGTGAACTCATCAGTAACCATGGGGGAGCGGGACGCGGGCGGTCCCCGGGGTCGGCAGGATTTTAACACACGATCCCTGTTCTCTAGGATGTTGAAATGTAGTTGGGGGAACGGGAAATAGTGAGTGGACAGAGATAAGATCAAGTGGGAGACCCCTGCAAAAATCTAAGGTGAAGCAACTATTTCTGATTGGCAAACTCTATTGCGATGTCGACACTTCTATTGAACTCTAACTCGCAGTGCCACTGTGACTGGCAGGGGCTGGCTGTTCCTCGGTGAACGGAATTATGACCAGAAAGCACCCCCAATCCAAGGTGCTTTCCCAGCTGGGTCGTCAATGAACCTCCAAAAACATAGAGGGCACCGAGTGTGACACCCGGGGGCTGGCCGACGAACAGACGCGGAGTGCATGGTCTTCACAACCCAGAACCTCATCTCGCGGTCAGGAAAAGAGGGCTTTCATGCACAGACGATATCCAACACCAAGGCAGCGCGTGGGAGGCGCCAAAAAAGCGGCGCAAAGAATGGATCCTGTGGGAGCTCCGAGGAGAGCGATCCGGTGACACGGGCCCGCACCCTATCGGGACATCCGCTGGAGGGACAGGCGCTTCCTCCTACTTTCTAGGAGTGACGGGAAAGTGCCCAAATTTCTGTGTGTCCAGAACAACCTGTGTGTAGCGTGGTCTGGGGAGCTGAGGGGACTCGAGGTACGGCTGCATGGCTTCAGCCCGGAAGGGAAGAGAGGGGCCTGCTAACCGGCCGGAGTTGGGGTGGACGGGGTGGACGGGGTGGACGGCCGGCATCCTGGGGAACTGCCTGCCTGTGGCTCCGGGTGGGGAGGTGACTCCCGGGACAGCGTGGGGGATACTGAGAGTCTCGCCACCAACGACACTCTGTGTTCCGACACCTGATTTTAACCCAAGCGAATGGATTTGGGAGACGCAGGCCAGTGTGCCTTCTCTCACGGCCCCCAGAAGGCCCCGTCCGTCTCAGGATCTGCGGGAGGGTTTGGGCTGGACGTGGGGCCAGGGCAAGGAGAACGTGGCACTTAAAACCCCAACGCTTCCTACCAGTTGTGGCTGTCTGACTTTTTTCTTTGGGTTCGTAGTGACCTGGGGGTGTTCCACCTCCTTGAGCCAAGACTCCTTGGGCAATCTGTACACATCCAGCCAAGTGTCCCCAGCTCCTGTATTGGGAAACCACAGGGCTGTTGAGCAATGGCAGGCAAGTGGGCGCCAAGTGGCCTCTGGGGAACGGCCTGGCTTCTCAGAACCCCTGACACAGAGACCGGCAGACACCTCGGAGCATCTCACTCCCCGAGAGCAGGCCCCTACCCCAAAGCTGCTGCGCCTGCCCTGGTCCACCAGTTTCCAGCCAGACTGGGCGGGCCCGACTCCCATGTGGTCCAGGGTCTGAATGGCAGATCCCACCGACACTTTGTCTCCCAGCGACTCCTGTCTGGGGCACAAGGCCGAGTGCGCAGAATCAGTAGCTGACCGGGGTGTGGCCAAGAAGGGTTAGACCTGGGAGGGACGCCTGCAGAGAATTCTCCTGACCAACGTTTGAAGGGATGACCCCCCGTGTGTGGGCGGTTGTGGGACTCTGTCTTGCTACAGAAGTGTGCTCACGTTCTATGCCGAATACCCGCCGACCCAAGGAGGGCTGCTTCCCCACAGGGCCGGTTCCTGGCTAACAGTTGCCTAAAAAAAAGTGACCACCTGGCGCCCTCAACCTCAGACGTCAGGCCCCCAGTACCACGAGAGAGTAAATATCTGTTTTAGCCCCCCCCCCTTCCAGGTGTGGCACTGTGTTTCTGCGGCCCCAGGAAACTGCTCCGGAACAAAAGCTCCCTTTGGTGCAGGGAGCGTCAGGAAACACATCTCTCCCTCGAGCACTCACCACTGGAGGGCTGGCCGAGGACGTGACCAGAGGCCCATAAACCATTTGTCTAAATATGTAAAAGTTAAATATTGAGCTGTCAATCCATCTGGGAAAAACGTGTTCTGTCGCCGTAGCAGTAGCCGCAACGGGCAAGACCCGGCGGAGAGTGCTGAGCTTGGCAAGCACAACGTGAAGGAGAAACAAGACATTTGCAGCCTCAAATTATCTCCCCCCAAGTGTTTATCAGTTACTGTGGTGGTCTCAATGCAGATCCAAAAGTCCCGTGACCCTCCTGCCTGCAGGAAGTGGCGTTTCAACCCTCTGCCCTTCGGTGTGGTCTGGACGCAGGGGCCTGCTTCTAAGAGAGCCAGGACTGGGACACACAGTGGCTCAGCGAGGTGTGTGTGTGTGTGGGGGGGACCTGGAGGACACCACTTTAAGTTCAAGGTTAACAGCAGCAGTGAGCCTTCCCGCGATCACGCACCCCTGACGTGATGCAATGAAAAGAGCCCTTCCTTCCCCTCTGTGCCTCATCCCCCCCAAGTCCTTATCCCCAGCGGCCTGAGAACAGCTCAGACAAACTGAAACTGAGAGACACTGCAGGAAATATCTGACCAGTGCTCCTACGACGTTCAAAGTCAGGAGAAACAAGGAAAGACCAAGACGCAGTCACAGACAGGAGGAGGCTAAGCCGATGCGGTGACTGAATGCAACACGGTATCCTGGATTCAGCCCTGGAGCCAAAAAATTAGGAGAAAAAGTGGTATCTGGAAAAAAACCCCATAGTTAATAGTAGTGCACCAATATTATTTCCCAGAGTTTGACAGAGGCACCATAGCCATGTTCAGCGTTGGTGCTGGGGATGCTGGCCAAAAGGCAGGGCGACTCTGTCTTTGCAGTAGATCTGCAAATTACTTCTACAGAAGAGGCTTGGGCCGGGGAAAAGAGCACTTATCTAGAGGAGACTGTAAAGCTGGACTTGCTCTAGAGCCTCTGGATAGCCTTGCCTTGTAGCAGGAAGGCCGCGAAGTCCCCTCCGTGAGAGATCTCCATCTTGGTACAGGGCGTTTGCTTGTTGGTGTCCTCCTGAGAAGGAGACAGAGGTTGCTGGAGCGAGGTCGCCCAGTGACGGAGCAGGGCGGGTGCATTTCCCACCCAGGAACATAAATCCTTTCAAAACCTGAGGCATGAGGGCCCTGGCTGGGTTGCTCAGTTGGTCAGAGCATCATCTTGATACCTCAAGGCTGTGGGTTCGATCCCTGGTCAGGGCGCACAAAGGAATCAACCAATGAATGAACCAGTGAGTTCCTCAATAAGTGGAACAACAAATTGATTAGGGTTTTTTCTCTCTATCTTTAAAAAAAAATAACCAATAAAAAAATAAATAAATAACATTAAAAAAGTAAACTTGACTTGCCACACCTTGTGGCCCACGTTTAGGAACTCACCGCTTCGTTGATGGTTTTGATGAAGAAAAGGCTGTCTTTGTAAATGTAGAACAGCCTGATGACACCTGGAGCGGGAAGGTAAGGAAGAGAGTGAGGCCGAGAAGCGAGCCAAAGGAGAACTGAACTTTCTCGTGGGCTTTCTGATGTTGTCGTCCAAGTTCATGCCTCCTGAGGCCTCCTCCCTGGGCCCTCCACCCCCTCAGCCTCGGCCTCCCTATCCTCCTCCACCCACACTCGAACGTCCAGGCGGTTCTGCTCCCGGCCCTCTCGGCCCACCCGGCCCTGCCCTGTCCTCCTAGGGGCCTCCCGGGAGCCCTCTGGCCACACCAGTCCCCTCCTTGACTTCTGCGCCCTGATTCAGTCGTCAGCCCGCTGCCTCAAGTGCTGTCTGTGTCCTGTGGGTGCTCCCTGTGCCTCTGGCGAGTTCTCAGATGCTCTGAGGGGAAGGATCGGGTCTCACTCTTCTGCGTGCCACACCTCTTAACCCCCAAGAAACTTCTCACGCAGCCAATTTTGTTGATTCAATGAGTAATCTCAGTCATTCTAATTCCTGTTGAACCTGCGGGCTCCACTTTGGGATCCTCATCCACCACGACCTCTTGCCTCTTTCTCCAGGTGCCTGCCCGGCACTCATAACCCACCCCTCCACCCATAATATAGACCTTGCAAAGGTCACCGGCCCCCCGGGCTGAGAGTCTAACCGAGCCCAGTGACACCCTTGGGATACCCACTCTCTGCCCACCAGCTGCCCCTGCCTGGGCCCAGACTGGTCTCCTCTCCCTCCTGCTTCCTGGTCGCTCCGCCCCTTGTTTGGCTTTTTCGAACTCCTGCCAGCGTGCCTCCCTAAGCCATCAATCAGGCCAGGTCACTTCTGCAGAGACAGTGCCCTCCAGGAAACTGTCTGTCCCTTCTTGTACTGTCATCCCTGTGAGAGGGGCCCCGGTTCCTTCTCAGGCCGAGGGAAAGAAGCAGGCTCTGGTGTGTGTGAGCGGCAGGATCGCCTGTGCCATTTCCTTCCCGTGTTACCTCAAGTAAGTTATTGAACCCCCATGCCTCAGTTGCCTCTTCTGAGAAGCAGGGATAACAAACTGTACTCAGCCCCTAGGGCTGTTGCGAGGGCTAAATGGGCCAAACACAGGGGACACGCTGGGAGAGGGCCTGGCACACCACTGTTCTGGGGGTGTCTGTTACTACGACATATTGTGACTGGGGAGAGCTTGCCACGCTGGCCCTGCCCACACCTGGGAAGGAAACGAAATTGGACAGCAGTTCTACAGCTGCATGGACTTTAGGCCAGAAGGAAGATGAAGACGAAAAACAAGTACCCATTTCATCCACAGGAGCAATAAGTATGTCACTCCCCAGATCCACAGCCCAGATGGACATGACCCCGACTTTCAGTTTGTCCCAGACGCACATGCGCTTGGCGTTGTACAGGTTGTAGATGGAGAAGCCTTTGGCTCCTCCCATAAACACATAGTCTTGGGAAATCGCCAGACAATTCGGTACGTGGCCGAGCTGGGAGAACGACAACAAACAAACGAACAAACAAACAAAACACAAAGAAAAAAGGAATGATTTTTCAGCTGTCACCGTCTGCAAGTAAGAGAAGCCAACGTCTCAAAGAGGAATTACCGGTGTAGGGGCCCTTCCTCGACGCAGTGCCATCCCCAGACCTAGGGCTTGGCGACACGTCTCGCCCACCTGTCAGGGAGTCATGGCGCTCCACTAGTGGGGGGTGGGGGCCAGGGAACATGAAGGAGTGGGTTCACTACACCAAGCATGGCCAGAAGGGCTGCAGCTGAGGCTCTGGCAGATTCTCAGCCCTCGAGCCAGAGCGGGATTATGACATTCAGAAATATTTTAAAGCAGCTGCTGAACATCAAAGACCTTCTGTATAATCCTCGATTAGCCAGGACACCCATTTTCCACAGACTGCCTAGAATCTTTCAAAGGTACAGCTGTCGTATTGACCGAAGGTTCCTGGGAGGAGGTGCTTTCCTGGGTTAGGTGTTTTCATTCATTCACACTCAACCTCGAGCACAGGGATCCCCGGTTGGCTGCTCCATACCTTGCTCTGGAAAACCGGGGCGTAGGTGGTGGGCTGGATCTGGCTGAGCTTGGCCTCCCGCAGCCGGTCCCTCTCCTCGATAATCTCCCATGAGCGGTTGAACAGAAGGTCCACCAGCTTGTTGATCATTCGATAAGGCTGAGGCAGGGAATGCTGCTGCTGGTCCGGGTCCTTGAAGACGTAATGCCTTTCCTCATCCTTGAACCAGTCCTTCTCTGTGGGGGGCGGCACCTCCAGTCCCTTTTGTGTGAGAAGGGGCCGCCTCATCTTCTGCACTCGACTTGCCAGGGGGGCGGACATCACAGAAGACAGCACGGGGACAGGCTCTGCCACTTGAGGAGCTAATGAAGGAAGGAAGCAAAGGTGCTCGGAGAGGATGGGGAAGTGAAAACTGTATCATCTTCTTTAGCACAATAGTCTATGGGGATTATTTATTCCAGAGACTCACACTTTCTGTACTTATTACAGAATTGTTACCCCATTAGTATGATATGCTTTTTTTTTTCCTTTTGAGTTTTTAAACATTGATTTGAGAGCGAGAGAGAAACATCGATTTGTTGTTCCACGTATTTATGCATTCGTTGATTGATTCTTGTAGGTGCCCTGACTAGGGATCAAACCCAAACCCTTAGCATATCAGGACGATGCTCTTACCAGCTGAGCCACCCCTACGATAAGCTCTTCATGTTAGTAAGGACATCAGCAGAGACAGATATCGACTATTCACATCTTCCTGGCCAGCCCAAGATGCGATGCACTAGGATGGAGACAAAGGAACCGGGCAGTCTGTTGCCTGTCCTCACCTCCCGAGAAGGGAGAGGGGGTCTTTTTGTCTAGAGGGAATGCACCCTCTCTCCCACTGGTCACATCTCCTCCTGGCTCTTCCTTGTCTACAGATGGCTGTGCCCCAGCCAGGTGAGCAGTGAGACCTGATTCTCCTTTTCTTATCCCTAACCCTTAACCAGAGTCACTTCATGCACTTCCCATAACTGCTGTCTGATTTGTGCTGTGCTTACCTATTTACTTGTGTCCCCCATTAACCTAATACCTGAGGCCCAGAGCTTAGCACTGCGGTGTGGGGTACAGGGCCAGCCTGCAACAAATTCTTATTTTCTTGCTGTACTGCCCAGCCCCAGGATATGAACTTGGAGAGTACTTCTGGCTGTCTTCCAGGCACTCCTTTTGCAAAGGTTGAGTGAATTTGTGGGGCCGACAGATTCCACCACCCCAAAGTCTAGATGCCTCCTTCTGGAGTCTAGACCATGTTCAGGGGACCTATACCCCTGCAATTTACTGTCCAAATGATGCTTGCGAGTCTCTTTCCCAGCTTTTCTCCTGGCTGCCAGTGTGTGCATCCCTAGACCTGAAAGGTGACGGGGGCGTGGCTGTTTGCAAGGGTCTGGGCAGAATGCGGGTGTGGCTTGGAGGACCCACAGCTGTAGACCAGGCCCCCCTTAGTGATGTAGGGAGGAGGGGCCAGGAAGGGGAAGAAAGGAAGGGGGTGGGGAAGGACCATGGACAGCTCTCCCCACAGCACAATATTTCGTGAAACAACTTCTAGATCGTTGTGAAAGTGTATTTGTCAAGGTAGGCGAACAGAACATATTTCACTTAACGATGTGTTACTTTGATTTGAAACTTTTAAATATTTAAATGTACAGTATGTGGGTCTCTATTTGTACTGCTTCCCACCCCTCCAGGGCCTGCAAATGTTAGGGACAGGCCTGAGCAAAAGGACTCACAATGACAAAAACAGATGACCTTACTTTGTGATTATAGGGCGTACATGTTATAAGATTGCTGCTGTGGAATGAACGGGGTTGCATGTCTTCAAGCCCCACACGGGAGACGTTCAGTTGCGCAGGGTCACGGTAATCTATTTTTGCCCCCGCTCTGTTCATATGAACCGTTTTAGGATTTCCTCAAGCATCGATCTGCATTCTGTGTACGTAACCCTAACAGGAAGTTCTACCGCTTCGCCTGGCTCTAACCACGTGCTTCCCCAGACCTGCAGCTGGTGTAGCTTCAGGAAGACGGGGCACAGCCCTGGGAAAGTACTGGGCCCTTCAGTTCCCATGCAGAAGTTTCGGGGAATCTCCATTCAGGATCCCATCTGGGGTTCCTTGGGGACTCAGGATCTACGGGGAGGAGCGGCACGTCCGGAGGACACCCGAGACCCGGAGACGGCCCCCCACCCCAGAGCCCCTCTAGGAGTCTGTGGATGCAGGGGGAGTCCCAGGGCATGTGAGTAGCGACGCCATCGCAGTGCCGGAGCGCGGGGTTTTGCTCACCTGGCCCGTGGCGTGACGTTGCCTTAGTAACCACAACTTCCGTCCTGGACCGGAAGACCGTGAAGTCGCGAGCCCAGAGGCGCGCCCGCCCTGCGCGCGGAGAGACCCAGCCCCTCCGGCCGCCCGAGCCCGGCCCTCCCTCGAGGAGACGGCGGCGTCCCAGAGGACTCGCGACCGAGCTCGGGCGGGTCGCTTGCCCGCGGGCCGAGCGCCATGGAGGCCTTCATCCGCTTCACCAACCAGACGCAGGGCCGGGACCGGCTCTTCAGGTGAGTCAGGTGCCCGTGGCGCCCAGCACTTCCCGTCCGCCGACCGGAGGACTTCGGGTGCAGCCCTCTCACCCCGAATTCGGTGGGGATGGCTCGGGAGCCCCTACCGCCGCGAGCCCGCCGTCTGTCACACGAGTCGGAGTCCCCTTCAGCAAACCTGGGGACAGTGGATTCTCAGCCCAGCGTGCTCCGAACAAGTGTTTTTTGTTTTGTTTTGTTTTGTTTTGTTTTGTTTTGTTTTGTTTTGTTTTGTTTAAGTAACTTTGGGCCCTGGCAAGGTGTTGCTCAGTTAGTTGGAGCGTGGTCCCCTAAACCGAAAGGTCCCAGCATCGGTCCCCGGTGTGGGCGCCTGCAAGAGGCACCCGATGGATGTTTCTCTCCTCTCCAAAAATCAACAAAGGAGCATGTCCTCGGTGAAAATAAATAAATAAAACCACACACTTTGGGTTGGCATTGGTGGCTAGGGAGCCAGCCTTCCAAAAGCGCGTGACGGGCATACGGGGAGACGGAACCAAGTTGCGTCCTTCACGTTGCGTTGGTGCCCTGCCTGCCTCGGTGGAGTTTCTGTGACCCCGAAAACGAAATGCAGAACAATGTGCGATGTGAGAGCCCGGCAGGAACAGCAGGCACACCTATGCTGCATTAATACTGCGTAGTTCGTGATGTTCCTTTTGGTTGATTATTGCTCAATAATTAAAAAAAAATAGCTTGATTTAGCTTATCCTCCTCTTCTGGGTATAAAGTGCAAATGGACCAGTGAGAATAGCGCCAGTAATGAGACTTTACGAAGCGACCCCAGGCCCAGTGACATTTTCAGTGGGTCGTGACCTGCCATCCAGCCCTGTGGGGAGGCTGCTCAAACCATCCCCATTTCACAGAGGGAGAAACTGAAGCAGAAAGTTTAAGCGGCAGAGCAGAGAGATGTCCATGTTCACAGTTGGCTCCAGGGCCCACCCTTTTAACTACCAAGCCAAGCGACCTTTCTCCTTCATTTGAAAGAGGTACAAAATGGTTTCATTATGTACAAGCTTCATTCAGACAGGAGCCTCGGATTCCAGTAGACCCAGGCTCTACCCTGCAAGGTTTATCAGCGAGGCTGGTTAGTAAAAAAAACAATTGTTTAGGATCTGCTTACTCAGCAAGATCTGAAAGCTTTCGTGTGCATTGCCCAGTCCCCTTGGAGAGCTGCAGCTCCTGTGAACAGACTGGCATTCGGGAAAGAAGGCCTTGTGTTGGGACGCATTCCTTTATTAGTCCAAGTTGGGAGTGTGGCCAGCTTGAGCCCTGCATGCTTTGGGTGGGTGAGTGGGGATTATTTTACTTCATCCCCAATAACAAGTTCACCATTGGGGAAAATGTGCTACATTTTCATTGAAAGTTTAAGGGTTCAGAACAAGTCACCCCAAGATGTGCCTCTGTGATATGTGGGTGATTTGAGCTAACAGCGATCAGTGCCCTGCAGGCTCAGGAGGAATTTCCATCCCATCCCCGTTAACCACCTGGAAGAATTTAAATTAGGGGCCTTGTGCTTAATAAGAGTTGTTGCCAGAGCCCTAGCTGGTGTGGCTCAGTGGATTGAGCACCGGTCTGCGAACCAAAGTGTCACTCGTTCAGTTCCCTGTCAGGGTATTTGCCGGGTTATGGGCCAGGTCCCCAGTAGGGGGTGTGCAAGAGGCATCCATGTATTGATAATTTCTCTTCCTCTTTCGCCTTCCCTTTCCCTCTCTCTCTTTTTTTTTAAAGATTTTATTTATTTATTTATTTTTAGAGAGGGAAGGGAGGGAGAGAGAGAGAGAGAGAGAGAGAGAAACATCAGTGGTTGCTGGGGGACATGGCCTGCAATCTAGGCATGTGCCCTGACTGGGAATCGAACCTGCGATGCCTGGTTCGCAGCCCGCGCTCAATCCACTGAGCTACACCTTTCCCTCTCTCTAAAAATAAATAAATAAAATCTTAAAAAGAGTTGTCACCAGCAATAACTTTTTATGACCTATAGGGCAGGGCGAACTTCTAATTATTGACCATCTGTACATCTCACTGTCCTGAGAACGCCCTTCCTCCCCTCTGAAGCCCCACGGCACCTTGCCTGATCCTCAGCTGAGAAGGCCAAACATGCTTCAGTTTCCCTTTCCGTGTCTGAGCCTTTCATGTCTGTGGACTTCCCGTGCGAACATACGCAATTAAATGTGGTTGCTTTCCTCTCGCTAATCTGTCTCGTGTAGATTTGTTAGAGCAGCCAAAAGAACCTGAGGGCAGAGGAGAGGGCCTTGTCCCCACGACAGTAACACTTACAGCATGAAAGGGTTCAAACGCAGCCACAGGGACAGTAGGAGGCCGGCACCTGCTTTATAAATGCGTTTAGATGTTCGCTCTGGGGATGTAAAATTTCTCATTCGTTACGTTTCTGCTACTCAGGCCTTGCTGTCTGTAGTCATGGCAATCATCGCTTTCTTGGACACTCAGTGTTGTTAAACAGGAGCCTGCCTTTTATATAAAGTCTGGTTGGTTTGGAAAGACATCTAAACTTAGTTGTGGAACGGCGTGTATTTGGTCCTTACGAACCATGAAGCGGCGTTCAAACCGCAGGCTTTCCTTCGGCTGTAGTTTGTGTCTCCCTCACATTAGCACTTGGTTAACCCCACGGGGGGAAAGTTCATTTTAGAAACCGGCAAAATCATCCCGCACTTGAGAAACTAAAGCCTGCGCATCTTTGCTGACTTAACACGAGGGGTTTCTGTGCCGTGTACCCCGGGACGGTGCCCGTCGCTCGGTGCCAGCAGAAGGCCCCCGGGGCCTGTGCTGCACCCATCACCCAGCCTTCCTTCGCCATCTTCGTGTGCACTTCCGTCCCGGGCTGTCCCCTGCGGCCCGTGGAGAGCCTGTTTGCTCTCGCAGGAGCCGATGGCATGAGACGTTGTCTTGGAAACCCCACCTTCAGCAGGACCCGTTTCTCCTTCCCTTCCCACGTGAGCCCGTTTTATGTGGTTTGTAAGTCATTCTCCTCCTTTGTTTCCATTTCAGAGCCGCTCAGTACACATGCATGTTGCTTAGATATTTGTTAGAGCCTAAAGCTGGCAAAGAGGAGGTGGTCATGAAGCTCAAGACCCTGGAGTCTAGTGTGAGCACTGGCCGGAAATGTAAGTACCTGCCTGCCCTCCGAGGGACAGCGGACCCTGCAGCTCACCAAACACTTCCTGGGTCGTTCGCCTCTGTTACTCAGCCAGGCTTGCCGACAACGTTGACCACTCAGTCTGCCCGCGTGGGACGACTGGCCGAAAGGGCAAAGGGCTGAGTGTTTCGCCGCAGACCCCTCCCAAACCCCCGCTCTGTGCGCATGTGCTGCCCCAGCTCAGCTTCTGGTTGGTCGCAGCCTGGGGGACGTGCGCCGTGTTCACCCGGCTGTAGCTCACGGAGCCACGGGGTGCCCTGGCCTTCCCTGACCATCCCTGACCTGAGCTCCTGGCTGCTGGGCCCCGTGCTTCTCTCCGGGGACAGAGTAGCTGCGTCCTGGACCGCCCACCTTTCTGCTCCTTCTCTTGAGGGGTCACTAGAGGAAACAGACGGATAGGCGCTCTTAGAGCAGTTGTGGTGTGGTCCGGGGTTGGAGGCGACAAGTGCAGTCAGTGTTTTGTGCCCATTCAGTCCCCTGGACTGGGAAGGGACACTGGGAAACCCAGTGCTTCCAGGAGCGGTCAGGTACCCGCCGCCCAGAGGTTTGAGGAGAGCCCAGTGTTGCCACCGCAGGTTGACGGAACGTAGCAGCAGGTGCTGACCAGTTACTGGTGAACACTGCTTTCTACTGTCTCAGTCCTGTGTCTGTGGGAGAGCCCAAATCATTCGGTGTAAATGGTGAGGTTAGACTTAGTGCAGACGAGTTGGTGGGGGAAGGAAAAAAGGTGTTTCAGAGGAGGTGGACCAGTGGGCATGGACTTGAGAGGAGGAAGGAGAGCCTTCTGGAAGGGTGGTTTCCTCTAATGAAGGCTCAGAAGTGAGCCAGCGTTGGTATTGGAGGATCAGTGGGAAAACTGTTTTGACAAGGGGAGACCTAAGTTGTCATGCAGGCGGAAAGGGCAGGTGCCTTCCCTGGATGGCTTTGGAGGTCAGGAATGGGAGTGCTCAGGTTTCCTGAGAATCAGGACGGGGCCCGAGGTCCTTCCCTGGTCACTGGTCTCTGGAGTCCAGGAAGGACCTCAGGGCCACTCAGTCGGCTAGCGAGAGAGCCAGAACTGGCTCCCAGGATTATCCAGTACATGTTTCGTTTTCTGTTATTTTTGATAATAATAATTCCAAACACTCTTATGAGACTGTAAGTTTCCGGGGTGTAGCTGCTTCGAGCGTTTGCTGAGGCTGAGAGAGTTGAGAGAGAGTCCAGTGAGGAAAGCACCCCGTGTGCTCCTCGTGGTGGGGCAGTCGCTCCCTCTGAGGGTGCGATCGGTGGGTAGTGGGCCAGCACATCCCTGGTGGACGGAATTACAGCCCAGATGAGGACATGCCTTGCCACGGCTGGTCGAATTCGACCAGGAGTCACATGGGACAGTGTCATGAGTTGTCCCGTCCCTAAATCGTACCGTCGTTCCTACAGGAGGGAGTCAGAGGGGGGGTTTGCACCAGAGAAGTGGCAAATGGATAATGTGGGTTGTTTTTTTTTTAAGCAATCTTGTGTGTGGAAAGTACCATAAATAAAATGCAATGCACCAGACTCTCAAAAAAAAAAAAAAAAAGGCATCTGGAGTTTGTGTGGCCACAGTGCCTTCTACATGTGTGTGTGTCACGATGGTCACACAGGGCGGCGCACTGCTGAGATGCACACAGCCGAGTATGTGTTAGTGCCGAGGGCTCACAGCCGAAGTGCTACTGTCTGTGTGCCTTACGGGATTATTATAGGGGTCCATGACACGCTGTAAAGTTTCTGTCCTCTCCCGAGCAAGGACGCAGCCTCGAGTGACAGCCTGTTGCGAAAAGACCGGCGTGGGGCCCGCATTCCTGACGCGGAGGCCCTGCCGGACGTCCTGTCGCGAGCTGCTCGAGTAACCGCCCACTGTGGGTTCCTCCTGCAGGGCTCAGACTAGGCAACGTGGTGCACGCCTTGCAAGCCTCTCAGCAGAGCATGCGCGCCTCGGACCTGGTGCCCCGCGTGTGCCTGACGCTCGCCCACCTCAACCGCGTGGTCTACTTCATCTGCGACACCGTGCTCTGGGGGCGGAGCGTCGGGCTCGCCCCTGGCATCGACCAAGAGAAGTGGCGCCTGTGGGCCGCACGGCACTACTGCTGTTCACTCCTGCTGAGCCTGCTGAGGGACCTGTATGAGGTCTCCCTGCGGATGGAGCAGGTGGCGCAGGACCAGGCGACGGGCAAGAAGTCGCCCTCCCAGGAGCCTCTGGGCTACAGCGTGGCCGACGAGGAGACGGAGTGGCTGCAGTCCTTCCTCCTGCTCTTATTCCGCTCACTGTGGAAGCATCCCCCGTTGCTCCTGGACACGGTGAAGAACCTCGGCGACATCCTGATTCCCCTGGACCAGCTGGGCATCTATAAGTCCAACCCTGGTGTCATCGGGCTGAGCGGGCTGGTGTCCTCCCTGGCGGGCATCATCACCGTGGCCTGGCCTCACCTGAGGCTGAAGACCCCCTGAGGCAGGGCAGAGGAAAGGTTCAAAGGGCTGTTTTTCCTTGGTCCACATCCTCCACTGGAACAGATTAATTACATCTAATTAAATTTCTGGATGAAACTGGCTCATGCATGTGTGAGTGTGTCACGGGAGTAGAGAAGGGTTCAAAGGAGGCAGTCTGCATGGTGGGTAGTGGAGCCCGGAAGCCCCATGCTGCGGGGGAGGAAGGATTTGGGCGTAGATCACCTGGGTTGAAAGACCCCGAGGTGACCCCATTGAGACTGCTGCCCAGGAGAGGCCCCTACATTGGCCCCTCGGTGGGGTTTGGCCTCCGCCTGGTGGCCAATCACAGTGGCGTCCGTGGTGGGCCTTCCGTCCTCTCCCAGTTAGAGCGGTGGTTGGGAGTTTAGGGGCACGCCTCTTTGAGAAGCTGTGGGGAGAACCTAGAATTTGTTGCCGTGGTGCCTGCCTCCCTGTGTGTCTCCTTTTTAATCCATCCCTCCCCACCTCTGAGCTCCCACACTCATGAGTGATGTGAAAACCAGACGTTCCTAACAGATGTCCGAGCCAGCGTACTCACCACTGAGCGTGTTGCCAAGAACTTTATCTTCAACAATGAATATTCGGGTGCCGTGCTCACTTCTGGGGTGCACTGTGCTGGTGCAGCGGTGGTGGTATGGAGGGGCTGGGGGCCCCTGGGGCTGGGGAAGGAAGGAAGGTGCCTGTGTCCTTGAGGCTGCAGCAGACGGGCTGTCCTGGGGGCCCTGTGCGCCCTTTCCCATGCTCCCCTCTCACCCACGTCCTGGCCTCGCCGCCACAGCGGCTAGGGACCAGCTCTGGCAGCAGAGCGTTCGGGCACGGAGCCCAGCACTCCGTCTGGCCCACGGCCACTGCTCCAGAGGCGGGGGCTGCCCTTCGGCCCAGGTTCCCTCTCCAGACACGGCCCGTGGGTCACATGTCCTGGACCTCAGAGCTGGGGCAGAGGCTACCCCTTCAGACACCCCCCTTCCTCTCCACCATTGCCTCATGTTTGGGAGTCCAGGTTGTAGCTGTGAGCACTGAATGTGTCAGGTATCATTGTAATTCCTTCGGAGGCTCCCTGCCGGACTCTCTCCCCTTCCTGAACTCATGCCTCCTGCGTTCCTGTGTCCCAGATGCAGAACAGACTCCCCGAGGGCCAGGCATCAAACTGTTTTCCTACCCTGCCTCTGCCTCTGCCTCTTTCTCCACGGCCTGCAGCCTGCAGCTTAGACTGGACGGGAGACAGAGCTGCACCCACAGCAGGACAGGAAGTTCCGTTGTTCTGCCGTCCACCTTCATCGAAGGCCCCCCTCAGACACCTGACAACTGTGGTTGTCGCGTGGCCCCCCATACCCGGAGCCTGGGGCTACGCCTGACCCGTTGCTAAGGAGCGGGTGCGAGGCGACAGCTGTTGGCTGTCCGTCCGCCACAGGCTCTGGGTCAGCACTCACGTTCCCAGACCAGACAGAGTCCAGGAGGCTCTACAGCTGCATGTCCTGAAGATGTGTCAGAGCCCCTGGAGCTCCATGAACCCCGAGATCAGGGCACTCACAGGGGTCGGAATCGCTCCCTCGGAGGTGCGACTTGGGGAGCCAGCCCCAGCCCTGGCTCCTCCTCTCATCTGCAGGAGAGGAGAGCAGGATCCCTTCACGGCCTGAGTGGGGCTCATCTCACCCTTCAGAGCTTCTCTCCTGAGAGTGCGGCAGGGGGGCCAGGGCTGAAACCAGCCCCACAGGCCCCGCAGGGAAGAGGAGCCAAAGTTTGGGGAGCGTCAGAGCTTTCGCGTTCAACGCCGAGGAGCCCGACACCTTGTCTCTGGGAAACAGGTGTTTAAGAAGGGGGCTGGGAACATGTCACAGAACTGAGAGGCAGTGGCTACAGGGGAGTCACTGCTCCAAGCCTGGAGCCCCTTCTGCTCAGCCGCCCACCTCCCTCCTAGTTGGCGATGTCTACGGAACCTGGGCTGTGCCCCAGGGACCCTGGGTCAGATAACCATGGCAACCCAACGACCAGGCTTCCTTCCTCCGCCCTCCCCTAGCTGGGAGGTGTCAGCCCCATTGCCCAAGACGCCTTGCGGGCACTGCCACTGTCTCTGTCAGAGTGACACTCTGCAGCTGGGCTCTGGGACGGAGGCGGCGTCAGTCCAAGTGAGTGCGGGTCCCCGGACACTGCCTGACCCGTCTTACCCGGCTGGTGGCTGAGAGTTCAGGGAAGGACTCGGAGGGGCAGGGTCTCCAGGGGGTCTCTCCGCAGAGGCCAGCCCAGTGGTGGGTGGGCGAGAGGGTAGAGCCAATGGTCCGGGGCCACTAGCTTTCCCAGACAGCAGCTGGGGCCGCGGGTTTCACCAGTGACCACCCTCCTGCTCAGCTTAGAAAGGGAGGATGGAATGCAGAACTTTTTCATAGAAAAGAAAAGAAAAAAAAAGACTACAGCTGAAACCTACCCTAGTCTGTTTTGGCCGCTCGTCTGCAGAGCCCCCGAACTTCTGCTAAAACCTCTCAACTCTTAAAGCGAACTTGGTGTTTGCCTGGACCCTTGTAAGGGGTGCCTGTGGGGACAAACGGGCTGCGGCCGCCGCACCCCTGTGGGGCTCCAAGGCGTGGCTGCTCGGCTGCGACTCACCCTCCGACCCCATGCCTCCTGTTGGGGCACCGAGCTCCTCACTCCCCTCCTGGGCAGCCAGGGCCCCGCAGGAGCTGCGAGAGGTGTTGGAGGGGCCAACCCCGTGGGTCCAACGCGGAGGGTTTGCTGACGGACCTGGGCGCTCTGCTTTGCAGCGTGAGGAGCTACTATGGCAGTCAACAAGGGCCCGACCTTGCTGGACGGAGACCGCCCGGTGAGTGACTGGGCCTCCTGTGGGGCGAGGGGTGGACAGCCGGGTGGGAAGAGGCCACGGGAGCAGGCTCAGGGGCCTCAGAGCAGGAGGCGCAGAAGCTCAGGGAGTGCCCCATCTGCGCTGTCCGTGCCTGCACTGCGTGGGGCAGGGCTCCGTTAGAGGGTCCCGGGCGAACAGAGGTGCTTATGAAAAGCTAAGGACTTTGGAGGGAAGGGACAGAAATGCTGGCCGGGGGGAGAGGAGACGGGACCTGGGGCAGAAGCCCGTGCCCTGCCCCCCCACCTGGGTGCATGTCCACTCGGGGCCGGGGCACAGCCTGTGCTGCTGCTGTGTGGGAAGGGGCCGGGGGCAGCATGTCCGGTGTTGGGTGTTGGGCTGCAAGGCGCCCGGTGAGGGGTTGGGGAGTCTCACCAGTGGGCTGACCTCACCAGAGGGCTCCGGGGCCCTGGGGCCACCCCCCTGGGGGGCAGGTGAGGCAGCAGGGCCGTGTGAACACCCCCGCCCCCTCCCATGCCAGGAGCAGGAGAATGTGCTGCAGCGGGTGCTGCAGCTGCCCATGGTCAGCGGCACGTGCGAGTGCGTGCAGAAGACCTACACCAGCACCAAGGAAGCCCACCCACTGGTGGCCTCCGTGTGCAATGCCTACGAGAAGGGCGTGCAGGGCGCCAGCAGCCTGGCTGCCTGGAGCATGGAGCCGGTGGTCCGCAGGCTGTCCACCCAGTGTGAGTCCCCCCGGCCGGCTTGCCAGGCTATGTGTGTGGCCACCTGACAGAGGCTTGTCTGTCTGCCCCCGTGTCTGTCCGACTCATCACCTAGTCTTCTCAGCTATAGCTGCAGACGCTGCAGCTCTTCGGGTACACATGTGGGTGCAGATGTGTCTCTTCCCCATCTAGATGCCCAGTGGGCGTTCCCCTCGGGTGACAGTGACGGGCCAGAGAGCAGGCAGGGGGGCGGGCAGCAGCGGCAGTGAGGCTGCGGCAGACCAGCGCCACCACAGCCCCCCCGCCCAGCAGCAGGAACTCACAGGGACCCGTAGAGGCAGGGCTGTGGGGAGTAGAGGACCAGGGGAGGCCTCTGGGCCTAGCGGCGGACCATACCAGCTTGTGACGGGGGTGCAGCACCCTTCGTCCACGCCTGACAGTGAGGGACCGGGGTTCAGGCAGCTTGCGTCCAGCCCAAAGCCGCACATGGCTGCAGGCAGGGCTGCCTCACTCCCCGGCCCACACATGGGGGACAGAAGTCGACCTGTCTCCGGGTGGCACAGTGAAGGGGCCAGAGGCGGCAGAGGGCTGCAGCCCCATGAGGCTCTGGAGGGAGCAGGGCTGGGGGTGAGGCCCCGGGCCCTTCCTTGGCATGGAGGCCACGGCTGGGCCCTCCCAGCATGGGGTGGCTCACTGCGGCATGGCCCTTTGCTTTAGTCATAGCTGCCAACGAGCTGGCCTGCCGGGGCCTGGACCACCTGGAGGAGAGGATCCCTGCCCTGCAGTACCCTCCTGAAAAGGTGAGCCCTTCCCTCCTCGCCCTGAGTGCCCCCCACTGCCTCGAGGGTCAGGGTGCGAGCTGTTGATTCCATGACAGGGCCTCTCGTCCCTGCCGCCAGCGCCCTCCAAGGCCAGTGGTGCTGTCTGCCCCAGAGGCCACTCGGCATGCATCCCCCTCCCCCCAGGGAGCCAAACAGAGGCAGGCTTCCTGGCACCGGCAGGCGCAAGGATGGGTTCCCTATTCCTCACCCTCTTCTCCCTAAGACACCCTGTGGGCCTGTGCCGGACCGAGCGGTGACCACAGCCACCTAAGGTCACGGGTCACACAGACCCCAGGCTGGCAGTCCCACATCCTCACGTCCAACCCTTTGGACCACAAGGCTGGAGAGCCCCTCCCCCTGGGCGCACAGTCCCTGGGGGTCTGCCGTGGGCTCAGCTGCGCCAGGGGCCTCGGAGCGCTGGTCTCTGAGCTCGTCCGCCCCATGCCAGGCCGGACTCGGGGGGCTTCTAGAGCAGTCTCCTGTGACAGAGATCCCCTGAGCCTCTCAGCAAGCCTGACCCCCCTCCACACCCCCCAGATCGCGTCAGAGCTGAAGGACACCATCTCCACCCGCCTCCGCAGCGCCCGCAACAGCATCAGTGTGCCCATGGCCAGCACTTCGGACAAGGTCTTGGGGGCGGCCCTGGCCGGCTGTGAGCTCGCCTGGGGGGTGGCCAAAGGCACTGCTGAGTACGCCGCTGGCACCCGCGCTGGCCGCCTGGCCTCGGGAGGGGCCGACCT
This sequence comes from Tonatia bakeri, assembly GCA_004024845.1. Lineage (NCBI taxonomy): Eukaryota > Metazoa > Chordata > Mammalia > Chiroptera > Phyllostomidae > Tonatia > Tonatia bakeri. The sequence goes on from PVIA01004607.1 coordinate 106,310, forward strand.
GGCCCTGAGCGGCGTGGAGAAGGTGGTCGAGTGCCTCCTCCCTCCAGCCACGGACGAGTCAGGTACCCGCCGGGAGGGGCTGGCAGACCCACCCCGGGGGGTGAGGAGCCCGTACTGCCTGGGAATCAGCAGAGTCAGCAGGGGAGGCCGCCGGGAGGGGGGAAGGGGGCGGCCCACATCACCATGAGAGCCCAACAGAACCGGGGGAGCTGGGACGGCACCTCCTCTGACCTCCCCTGGCCCCTCTTGCTCCCCAGCGCCCGCTCCAGGCCGCCAGCACCCCCACATGCCTCCCAAGATGAAGCCAAGCCTCGTGAGCAGGGTGGGGGCCCTGGCCAACACCCTGTCCCGGCACACCTTCCAGACCACAGCCCAGGTGCTGAAGCAGGGCCACTCCCTGGCCATGTGGGTCCCCGGTGTGTCGCCCCTGGTGAGTGTCTGCCCTGAGCTCTGACTGGCCCTGGCCTGGGTCTCAGGACGAGGAATCTTGAAGGGTCCGAGGGCCAGTACTCGAGGCCACAGGGGAAGAGCAAGGCCAGCCTTGTGGGGGTGGGCCAGGACCACCCCCATTTCTGTCTCCCATGCTCCCACTGGTCCCATCCCCCTTCAACCCCCCAGCTGGTGCTCTTGCTTTGGGCCCTCCCTCCTGGGGGGGAGCAGAGACTCCCGGCTGCTGTCCCGCACCAGGGAGTGTCGTCGGTGATAACCAAGGCTCGGAGACAGCCCCAGCTGGACAGTGTCCCAGACTGTCCCCAGGTGTCTGATTTCCCTTCTGGGGGCTTCTGATTGGCCATCTGCCGCCCCAAAGGCGCAGCTGCCCTTCCTCGGCCCAGGGAGGGCTAACTCCTCTCCTCTCCATCTCTCTGCGCTTTCCGGCAGTGGAGGTGGAGGAGGAGACAAACACAGCATTAAAGCACAGAGGTCAGCGCACGCTTCAGCCACCACTTGGGGAATCCTTTCAAAAGCATCGTTGGCCTGGCCTATTCATCCAGGCAAATGTTTGCTGTGAACCTACTATGTGCTGGTTTCCCTGGCTCCAATAGAAAGGCAGGAGTGGCCATTCCCGTGTCCCCTACCCTGGGGACCACCAGGCAGGGGGCCTGCTGGGTTCCCCCTCAGACACCCTGGCCCGCCCGATGGTTTCACTCTCAAGGATCTACCAGGACCCGGCTCAGGGACACACCCATCCCCAGCGACCCAGCAGAAATGGGAGCCACAGGCCCCACACGGCTGTGGGAAGTGCTCCCTTGGCTTAGCCGAGAGCAGTGAAAACCTGGACGCCCGTCCCATAGTAGGGGCGGTGTGGCATATTTCCACGGCGGGATGTCACCCAGGAAAGAGGGAGGGGTGCCTCACGGTGTGGTGTTGAGCGAGAGAATTCCTTCACGACAACACGCTCCGTGTCGCAGCCCGTTCGTGTGAGGTCGAGGATCAGGCAGAACCAGTGAGAGAGGTCAGGATGCGGTCCCCGGCAGGGGCACTGACCAGGCAGGGGGCACAGGGAGTCTCCTGGGCAGCCGGATGTGGTCTCCACTGCGGCCTGTGCTGGTCGCCCAGGTGTGCGCTCAGAACAGTCCCTGGCACTGTCCGCTAAAGACGTGGGCACTTACCACTTGGTGACAAGTTTTAAGAGCAGTCTGCCGGGGCTGGGCCCTGTGCCCTCCCCTACCCTGCGCCCCAGGCGAGGGACTTTGGCTGCGGGGGCTGAAGCCAGGGACCCCCCTCTGCTCCCTCAGAGCAGCCTGGCCCAGTGGGGCGCGTCGGCGGCCATGCAGGTGGTGTCCCAGCGGCGGAGCGAGGTGCGGGTGCCCTGGCTGCACAGCCTCGCCACCGCCCAGGACGAGGACCATGAGGACCAGACGGACACCGAGGGGGAGGACAGCAAGGAGGAGGAGGAGGAGGAAGAGGAGGAGGAAGAGGAGAAGCTCGGTGAGGTAGGAGCAGAGCCCAGGGGGGTTCGGGAGCCCCCAGGCCCCACAGTCCACAGTGGGGCGAGGGGCAGAGGCCCAGGGACTCGGCATGCGGTGCAGCCGGCAGATCCCCCCTCCACGCCCGTCTGCTGGCTGGCCCCACGGCGGCCCTGGAGACAGAGTCGGGGCAGAGGCTTGTGCACACGTGCAGAGAGGGGACGTGGCCTGCCCAAGGCCACATGGCGGGTGGCAGAGCCAGGGTCCACGTTCATCCCCCCCAGCCCTGGGGGTGGCGCGGGGGGAAGGGCCCAGGAGCTGCTGTAGGAGGGGCTGACCCGCTCTCGCCCCCAGGTGGCAGCCCCACCTGGGCCGCAGGGCCTCCTGGGCAGCATGGCGCAGGCCCTGCACAAGGCCTTCCGGGGCACTGTTGCCGTCGTGACCTGGGCGCCAGCCACGATGCTGGGCACAGCGGGGCGGGTGCTGGGCCTCTCACCAGCCCACGCTGCCGCCCCGACCAAGGGGCGGGCCATGTCCCTGTCGGATGCCCTGAAGGGGGTGACGGACAACGTGGTGGACACGGTGGTGCACTACGTGCCGGTGAGTCCCGCCCCCGGCCCCTGAGGGACCACAGTTGCCCCAAGACGTCTGCCAGGGGGCTCGGCAGCCAGCTGGTCTACCTCGGGCCCAAAACAGAACCAGGCAGGGATACCCTGACCCGGGCCGGGGCAGCGTGTGGGCCATGCTGAGCCTAAAACTCAGGCCCCAGGATGGGTCAGGGAGGCCACTGACCTGCCACTGAAAGACCCCAGGGGTCCAGCCACTTCGTCACAGGGCCTGCCTTGCTGTGGGGGTCTGAGCCGTGGAGACCGCAGAGCAGGCAGGATGCAGCTGTCTCCCCTCAGCATCCCATCCATCTGCACCAGAAGCCCAGCCTGTGTGCCCCTGACGGCTGCTCCGGGGAGGCGGGACCGGAGGTGGTGGGTGGGAGGCGCAAGGTGAGACCCACCGGCCCTGATGGGGCTGCTGGGTCCTCAGCTCCCAAGGTTGTCACTGATGGAGCCCGAGAGCGAGTTCCGGGACATCGACAACCCACCGGATGACACTGAGCGCAGGGCGTCTGGGGCGCGGCCAGCCAGCCCGGAGCCCACAGCGCGCCTGGCGCAGCCCCGAGGCAGCCTGCGCAGTGCTAGGGCGCAGGGCCTGGAGGACAGAGCGGACCCGCCCGCCGCGTCACGCCCGGCCTTCCCAGCGGCGCCCCGGGAGAAACCAGCGCGCAGGGTCAGCGACAGCTTCTTCCGGCCCAGCGTCATGGAGCCGATCCTGAGCCGCGCGCAGTACAACCAGCTTCGAAAGAAGAGCTAAGCGCCCACTGGCCCCCACGCGCAGGGAGCCAGGGCCGTGTCTAACGCATCCACGACAGCGTTGGCGTCTTGAAAGTAGTCCCCTGGGGCCCTGCGGCGGCACACGTCGTCTTGTCTTCGCGCATCTCTGGGGGCCTTAGCCTGCGGCCAATTTCAAAGAAAAATCTGAGTAGCAATGCGCTTTGATTCTGTCTCGTTTGTTTAACTAAAAAGTTCGTTGCCTAACTTAACGTCTCCCTTCTTCCTTCAAACTGTGGCCAGACACCATGGGACTGGGTCCCAGGTTTAGGTCCATCCTCTGTAGACAAACAGCTGCTTCCCCTGAGCCCTTTGTCGCTAACCTGAAAGCCCACCCCAGCGGATTCTGGACACGCTGTCAGGCTCCAAGGCTCCCAAGTGTGCAGCCGCTCAGCAGGCGACTTTGCAGGAATCTCAGATGGGTGCAAAAGCTCCCGAGTGTTTCTGTGACCTGCCAGCGTCCCTCTGCGTTCGGTGCCGGCGGCTTCACAGGCTGGGTCCCCGTGTTCGCAGCGCCACCTTCTGGCTCAGGGCGCATCCCTTTGAACCCTTCACTCTGTCACTCCCCTGTGGAATGCTGGTGTCCCTCGTGTGGGCAGACGGCGGTGGGGACCCTTCACCGTAGACAGTCTATACTATTGCAGGGGTGTCCGACTTTGGGGCGTCTCTGGGCACACTGGAAGGGGGAGAGTTGTCTTGGGCCACACATTAAATACACTGCGACACCTAATCACCAAACAATCTCATCACGTTTTAGGTAAACTTGCGAGTTTGTGCGGGGCCACACTCATAGCCGTCCCAGGCTGCATGCGGCCGAGGGCTGCAGGTTGGACACCCCTGTCTTAGAGCAGCCCCAGCTCTGTTTCTGAAGACTCAATATTCAGGAAATCCAGGACACGCGTACACATAATGTAAAATCCAAATGCGAGAGGGTGTGTGTGTCCCCCCCAGAGGTCCGGGTGCCCCTTCGTAGTCTTTGCACACGTGTGCAAGCTTGTGTGTGTGTGCGCGCACGAGACGCACTGGCTCCCACCGCTGGGGGCTGCTCTACCCGCCTGCTCTGTCTCCTCACGATACCCCTTCGAGATCAGAAATCCTCCTCCTTTTTACTGGCCACACAGTAGGTGCTTCATCATGTAAGTGATTTTACTAGTTCTCTAACAAAGGCCTTTGAGGTCATCTCCATTTTTTTCCCACTAGCGCAAACAGTACCACAACACACGTCCTTACACGGAATGTCTCAGGCACACGTGTGGACACACATCTCTGGGAGGAATCTGTCACTCGGAACCTTACTTGTTGGGCAAAGGGGTGTCTGCGTATTAAAATTGTTAGACAACGCCAAGGAGGCTTCCAAACCAAATTCTACTTTCGTTTTCATCCGCAGCTGCTCAGATAACCAAGTGCTCACCCTCCCCCTTCTCTGGGTGTTCCCTACCTGAAGGTGAAGGCAGAGGAGAAATGGGGAGGCCAGGTCCTTTGTCACAAATGACCAGTGGACTCATGGGTCCCGTGCCCTTTGCAAGCCGGGGACTCAGAGCTGTGGGCCAGGACTTGTCACCCTGGGTCTGGGGCGCAGAAGGGGCACAGCGATGACTGGTGTAGCCAGGGTCCCGCCCCTCCCCTGCGCGGGGAGAAGACGGCTATCGCCACCCTGAAAACCATGCGGGATAGATCCCTCTCGGCCGCAGAAGGGATCGTGAAATCAGCGGAGGAGGTGGGGGCTTCCTGGGACCTGGGGAGGGAGAGCTTTGCTGAGCGAGGAGGGGCGCGGGCCTGGCGGGACCAAGAGCTACGTGGCGGCGAGAGGAGCGAAGGCCTGAATACCAGAAGGTGTGAGCGCCGTTTTCCTCCAGAGTCTTGGGGCTGGTGAATCCGCCCTCCTTCACAGAGAGAAAACATCCCCTGGTTAATCTCCGTGTGCTCACGAGCTACAACTTGCCCTTCTGCGACGTGGGCGTCCCGCCCGCGGGCAGGGGGCTGCTCCAGCGCGGAGAATAGGGCCGGCAGGGGGGTCGCTGTGTTCCCGGAATTCCGTGAGCCTGCGCCGGGATCAGCGCCCACCGCGAGGGACCCGAGCGGCGCTGAGTGGAAGGGGGATCCGTGGCCACGCCTCCGGGGCGGCCCGGCCCACGACCCGCCACGCCCGGTCCCGCCTGCGGACAGACTCCGCGGCGCCGCCCGGCTCCGTCTCAGCCCCCCCCCCTCCGGGAGCCCGAGCGGAGGCGGGGTTGCGGGGGAAAGGCGGGATCTTTTGGGGGGCGGGGGTCCTGGTGACGGCATCAGAGCGCGCGGCGTTGGGGCTGGGAGGCTGGCCGCGGGGCCGGGGCTGCGCTGACACCCCCGCAGGTAAGGGGGGGCCCCGGAGACATGGGGGGCGCGCTGTACCCCTGCGCAGGCCGGCCCTGGGGCTCTGGGAGCCGGCACCCCGGTAGAGCCCATCCTCGCTTACCAGCCTCCTGGGGCCCTTCCCTGGGAGGGCGGGAGCCCCTCCCCTATATCGGGGGCCCGAGGCCGACCTGCCGGGCCTGGCCCGGAGCAGGGGATGCGGGGCTGCCTGCGCTGGTGAGCACTTTTCCGAACTTTCCCTGATCCCCCGCCTCCGGAGTCCGACTCGGTGTCCGCACCCGACCGCACCGGCGGACTGCTCTGGGTGCTTTCGGGGCGCAGAGAAGCGGGCCCGCAAGGAGCTAAAAAGTTCAGGGTGAGCGGGACAGGTACCATGGTGTCCCCAGCGCCGGCCACCCGGCAGGGACGGGATGATTTCGTGAACAAAAAGCTGTTACAGGCGCTGAGAGAAGGGAAATACAGTGCGGACCCAGAGTGTGCGCTTGCACACCTGGGCGGTGCAGCGTGTCCCCGCACCAGGCACCAGAAACTCGAGCAGTGCCCAAAAACGGTGTCACCCGGAGACACGGCGCTGTTGCACAGCGGACTTTGTTCAGACGTAGAAGCATTACACTCTCGTCGGAGAAAGGTGTAGCTAGCGGATACCCAAACCGTTACACAGATGCTCGTGTGCTGCGTGTGCGTACTCGCGTGCACGTACTCATTCGGGCCGCGTTTCCGGTGCCCGGCAGAGCGGGAGGCTCTCCGCCGGCGTCGCCAAAGACACCCGAGCAGGGCGGGCAAGTAAGCCAGTTGTAATCGTTTTGCTGGTGGAAGGTCTTGCCTTCGGTTTGTTAAAAAAAAAAAAAAGAAAAAGGAAGAAAGTATGGCAAAGCTGTGAAGCGCAATAAAACAGCGCAATAACGGAGGTGAACGTGTGGCGATCAAGTGTGGCGATCAAGTGGGGCGGGCGCTCAGTGAGAACTGGCTGGGGAGGGTGAGGACGGGCAGGTTCCTTGGATGAGTATCGCTCATCGCTCTCCGGCAGCGAGTAAGGGCGGGGTGCTGTGCTGGGCAGTGGAGACGCTGCAGGAGGGGGACAGGGCAGTCGCTGCCTCCCAGCTCCCAGCCTGGGGCGTGTGGGGAGGGTGGCCGCAGGGCGTCTGCCTGGCTCCCTGCAGAGGGTGGGGCCGGCTCAGCTCCCAGACGCCACTGAGGAGGCCGGTGGGCCACACTGAGCAGGTCCATGTGCGTAGTCCAGGTACGAAGGGCCTGTTCCAGTTTGGCCTCTTTGGAGGAGTTGAAGCTGGCCTTGGCCTAGTTGGAAGATGCCTATGGTTGCGGTGGAGGAGCGGCCAATAAAGGTCACCCATTTACCAGGACGTCAGTGGCCAGGGCTAGCTGCGGTTTCACTTTCCGCAGTTTCGCTTACCACGGTTAACTGGTCTGAAAATGTTAAAGGGGGAGTTCCAGAAGTCTTGAGTTTTAAGTTGCGTGCCATTCCGAGTAGTGTGAGGTGATCTCGGGATATCCTGCTCCCTCCCATGCTGCCTGGGAGTGAGTTTGTGAAAAACACAGCACCCGTGCAGCTCCGAGGAGCAAACGAGCGTCCACAGGTGGCTGGCGCTGCCAGCGTGTGTTGGGGACCGCCCTGTCTGGTCTCAGGAAGCTGTGACCTGCCGTGACTTAGGCTGAATGAGAGACCTCCAGACCAGGAGCCACTAAGGAGACAAAAAACGTTATTTCCCTGGCATGAACGCTGCCTGTTCATATGACTCATTCCCTTCTGCCTGATCGGCAGTCAGTGATGGGTAACAATTCTCTAGGAAAGAGAATGGACCTAAGACAGACGAGATCACGTGGGAATGTTACAGGGATGAGACTGGTGGGGCTGTGGGAATGAAGGGGTGATCACATCAACCCCTGCCCCCTCAAAGCCTGAGTCTCTGTTCTTAGATGTGAGAAATCCAAGTCTCCTGAATGCCTTTGTCTCCTGACTGCCAGGCTCAAGCCTACGGAAACAGCAAATAGCTAAAGGGGCAGCACAGACCGGAGATGGCAGACCCCCGGGGTAATCAGGCCTGGGACATAGAGTATGCAAGATCCTGTGAGATCTGTTTGTTGGAGGATGTTATTAACTTGGAATTCGAAGGCACAGACAGGAAACCTTTGGAACCTGTAATCCTTTCATATGATAAAACTCCAATCCCTGCCCAGAATCACAACAGGAGTTCTGTTAGCATCTTTGTAAGTCACCTGTCACCTTTGATCCTTTCTGCCAGACTGTGAATCCACAAACTGAGTCGGCTTTCTTAATAAAAATCTGCTTGGGAATGGACACGGGACGCTCCCCACTAGAGAGGGTGGCCATTCCGTCTCCTACTTCCCCACAGAAACTGCTTGTCTCTGTGTATGTCTTTCTTGCGTGTTTTGACAAGCCACCTGCAGCGTTCCGCGCTCACTGCAGGCCGGTGAGCACGCGTCAAACGTGGGCAGCATCTCGGCGCTTGTGTTCCAGCGGCCCACCCTTGACTTCCTAACGGGCCCAGGGCGCAAGAGTGGCAATGCTGGCAGTTCAGGTGCACCAGCGAAAAGCAGGGAAGTGTTTCCTTTAAGTGAAAGGGCAAAAAAGTTCAATGCTTATCTGGGAAGATCTGCCATAAGAATGAATCTTCTGTGACATTGTGAAGGAATTTGCTAGTTTTGCTGTTCCGACTCAGCCTGCAGAAGTTACGCCTGTGGCATGGGGGAGAGCGCTGCTGGCGATGAGAACAGCGGGAAGTGCGCGGGTGGGAGGTGGGAGCGCCCCCTGTGTGAAAGGTGGTGCTGCCTGCCGGTCCAGAAAACCATGTGCTTACATAGGGACTTACTACAGCCAGGGGCTCCCTGAGACAAGGGGCCGCGTTCACATGCTGTTTATTGCAGTGCGTTGTTGCAATTGTTTATTTCCTCGTTAGGTATCCTTGCTAATTTCTTGCTGTGCCTGATTCATACGTTAAACTTCAGTGCAGGTGTGTGTGTATGGGGAAACACAGTATGGACGGGGTTCGGTACTAGCCGTGGTTTCAGGCGTCCACTGGGGGGCTTGGAACCTGTCAAAGGGGATCTGTTGACTTGTTTTGGAGAAGGTGGGGCAGGGGGTGCCAGGTAACAAAGGCGGAGATCAGAAAACTCAGCGGGGGGGGGGTTCTTCTAGGGGACAGGGTCACAGGGACCCGGTGCAGCTGAAATGCAAGCCTTTGGGTGGCGAGAGGAGACATCAGGGCCTTAGTTTGTGACTTGTCACCGATGGGGCTGCACTGTGGCCCCTGTGGCATTCAGGCACCAGGTGTGGGCACAGAGGATGCTCTGGATGTCGGCTGCCCTCCACTGTACCCCTCCAAGGCCACCTGCAGGGTGAGCCTGGCCCCTGGCAAACAGGTGCCGATGGCTCGGGCCTCTTCCTCTCCGCAGGGCCCGCAGCAGCCCCCCACCAACATGGGGCTGGAGGCCCAGAGGCTGCCAGGGGCCGAGGAGGCCCCGGTGAGGGTGGCCCTGCGAGTCCGCCCGCTGCTGCCCAAGGAGCTGCTGCACGGGCACCAGAGCTGCCTGCGGGTGGAGCCGGGGCACGGCCGGGTCACCCTGGGCCGGGACCGCCACTTCGGCTTTCACGTGGTGCTGGACGAGGACGCCGGGCAGGAGGCTGTGTACCAGGCCTGTGTGCAGCCCCTGCTGGAGGCTTTCTTCGAGGGATTCAATGCCACGGTCTTTGCCTATGGCCAGACGGGCTCTGGGAAGACGTACACCATGGGGGAGGCCAGTGTGGGTGAGTGCCCCCCCATGCCCACACTGAGGGCCCTCGGTGGCACCTGAATTTCGTCCCCTGCCCTCTCGCTGCTGTTCCCTGGCAAAGGTGGGGGTGCTGGTGGTGGTAGGGGAGCTGTTTTCTGAATAGACCTGCAGCCCAGGGTGGGGTGAGCCATGCCCATGGGCTGAGAGGTGCATGGCCCTCTCAGCTGGCCCCTCGGCGTCTCCCCAGCCTCCCTCCACGAGGATGAGCAGGGCATCATCCCCCGGGTCATGGCCGAGGCCTTCAAGCTCATCGATGAGAACGACTTGCTGGACTGCCTCGTGCACGTGTCCTACCTGGAAGTGTACAGGGAGGAGTTCCGAGACCTGCTCGAGGTGGGCACGGCCAGCCGCAACATCCAGCTCCGGGAAGACGATCGGGGGAATGTGGGTGAGGAGATCCCAAGGGCCCCACTGGCGGGGGGAGAGGCACCTGACTCAAGGAGGCTTCCCCTGCTGAAGGCTGGCTTACCTGTCTGGGAGGGACGCCTGACTGGGGAACTCGAGCCCTGGAAAGTTTCGATTTGGTTCCCATCTCCACGGACTCTGGTGTATGTGCTCCCGCGCCCAGAGGGAGAGGCTTTCCAGTGGGCGGGGGGACCTGGAGCCCCTTCAGCCCAAGCCAGGATGGGCAGCGGCCCATCCAGGGAGCAGGAGCGTCTGAGGCAGGAAGAGCTGTGGACGGCTGGCCCTGCCGGCCCCTGCCCAGCCCGGGGCTCACTGCCTCTCGTGCCCGCAGTGCTGTGTGGGGTGAAGGAGGTGGACGTGGAGGGCCTGGACGAGGTGCTGAGCCTCCTGGAGATGGGCAACGCGGCGCGGCACACGGGGGCCACACACCTCAACCGCCTGTCCAGCCGCTCGCACACGGTCTTCACTGTGACCCTGGAGCAGCGGGGCCGTGCCCCCAGCCGCCTGCCGCACCCCGCGGGCCAGCTGCTGGTCTCCAAGTTCCACTTTGTGGACCTGGCCGGCTCTGAGAGGGTGCTCAAGACGGGGAGCACAGGCGAGCGCCTCAAAGAGAGCATCCAGATCAACAGCAGCCTCCTGGCCCTGGGCAATGTCATCAGTGCCCTGGGCGACCCCCAGCGCCGTGGCAGCCACGTCCCCTACCGGGACTCCAAGATCACCCGGTGAGCCCACAGGAGAAAGGGCTACGAGAGCCCCTGTGGTCTGTCATGGCTCCCAGGTGGCCGCTGGGGTGGAGCTTGGGAAGGCAGAGGGGATCTGGCTTCTGGGGCATGCAGCCGGGCAGTGAGCCTCAGGCGCTACTGTGGAGTTGTCCGACCACGGGTCCTGGCGCACTGGGGTCCCTGACGCGCATCCCTGCCGTCCTCAGGATCCTCAAAGACTCGCTGGGCGGAAACGCCAAGACCGTGATGATCGCCTGTGTCAGCCCCTCCTCCTCTGACTTCGACGAGACCCTCAACACCCTCAACTACGCCAGCAGGGCTCAGAACATCTGCAACCGCCCCACAGTCAACTGGCGGCCCGAGGCCGAGCGGGCTCCGGAAGAGGCTGCCGGGGCGCGGGGTCCCCCGCGGCACCGCTCAGAGACGCGCATCATCCACCGTGGCCGGCGCGGCTTGGGCCCCGCTGCCGCCCCCACGGTGGCCGCCGCCCGCCTGGGCGCCGAGTGCGCGCGCTACCGGGCCCGCACTGACGCCGCCTACAGCCTCCTGCGAGAGCTGCAGGCCGAGCCCGGGCTGCCCGGCGCCACTGCGCGCAAGGTGCGCGACTGGCTGTGCGAGGTCGAGGGCGAACGTAGCGCTCTGAGCTCCGCTTCGGGGCCCGACAGCGGCATCGAGAGCGCATCCGCCGCGGACGAGCAGGCCACGCAGGGGCCCGGCGGCAGAAAGGTGGCCAAGAACCAGGTGTGGTTCTGGGCAGGGGAAGGAGAAGTCTCATCCAGCCATTAGCACAGACTCTTGGGGGAATTCAAAGCTGGTGACTGTGGTCACTCTCCATAACGTCCTGCCTCAGGCTCGCTGTGTACATCAGGGCTGACCTTGACCTTTACCTCCTGGGGGCGATGCAAAGGCTGAAGCTGTAACAAGGGCCCAGCACCCCGTGAGGGCTCAGTACCTTGTTCACAGAGGTGGCCCATGTGGCTTGCGGAGGGGACTGCAGGTAGGGCTCAGAGCAGAGCAGCAAGTGGGGCCAACCACCCCCCCGCTGGCAGGGCAGAGGGAAGGCCGGCGCGCCCCAGGCATGGACAGACTTGTCCTGCCCGCTCCTGCCCCTGAAGCCTGTCTCCCTGCCCCCTAGGAAGGCGAGGGGGCACTGCTGGCCCTGCAGAGCCAGGTGGCCCGGCTAGAGGAGGAGAACCGAGACTTTCTGGCCGCCCTGGAGGACGCCATGGAGCAGTACAAGCTGCAGGTGGGGGCGCCACTTCCGCGGAGGGGTGCCGGCCGGGGAGCGAGTTTCCCAGACAGGAGGACAGCACCCGGGGCAGGTTCCAGCAGGGCAGGAGACATGGGGGCGTGCACACAGGGGCAGAAGCGTGGAGGTGGAAACAGAACGGTGTGGGTGGGTGTGCAGGACGGTCCTGAGGTTGGGTGGCAGGTGGGCTTGGAGGGCGGCAGGGTGGGGCACTGCAGCTGGATCCTTCCTTCCTCCCTCGGTCCCAAGGTAATGGGGGTCAACGTTGCTCCTGGCGCCCTCTGGTGGCCATGATTGGCAGGGACGTGGAGGACTGGCAGGGTGGGATGATAGCTGGGGCCTGAGCAAAAGCGCTGTGTGTGTGTGTGTGTGTGTGTGTGTGTGTGTGTGTGTGTGTGTGTGTATCCAAGAGGTGGTCCGAGTGTGTGGCCCTCCTCAGGGAGCGGGGGGCCTCACACCTGTCCCCCAGTCTCCTGCACTTCCTCCCAGTTGCCCCCCCTCCACAGTCCGTGTCTCCCTGCTCAGCACCTGAACCATGCCTTGCAGAGCGACCGTCTGCGTGAGCAGCAGGAGGAGATGGCAGAGCTGCGGCTGCGGCTGGAGCTGGTGCGGCCGGGCTGGGGTGCCCTGGGGCTCCTGTGGGGCCTGCCTCCTGGGTCCTTTGGGCCCCGGCCTCACACGGCGCCCCTGGCGGGTGCCCACAGCCACATGCTGGGCATGGTGCCCCCTGCGTGCCTTCCTGGAGACGAAGTCGGCCCTGAGACCTGGGGAGAGGTGAGGCGGTGGCCAGGCTGGGTGCTGCAGGGCCAGTGGGACTGGTCAGGGGAAGCTGAGGCCAGAGAACGAACGTCCCTCAGCCCAGGCTTTCATGGGACCAGCTGTGAGATGCCCCTTCCTGTGTCCCTAGAGGAAGGGCCAAGATTTGGGTGACTGAGGGGCCTCTCAGAATAATGGTGCTATTTGGGATCTCTGTAACTGGAGATTGCTGGGGGGGTAGAGCGAGGCTTCCAGCACTGGACGGGAAGCTTGCATGCCTCCAGAGACGGGGAGCTCATCACTCCGAGGCCACACGCTCTGTCTTCAGATGCCTCTCTTTGCCAGTTTACTTCTCCATGAACCCTGCTCTCCCAGAACCCAGTGTCCTGCTTCTAGTCTGTCATGTGGGGCCTTGCGGACAAAGGTGCACCTGCACCTGTCTGGACGCTCTGGGCCGCCCCAGCTCTCAATCCCGAGGGACGAGGGGAGGGAGGCCACAGGTTTGGCAGAAGTCCGCTGCAGCTGCCAGTCTGGCCAGGCGCTGTTAGCAAGATAAGACTTGGGTGCAGGTGACCTGTGTACAAGGTGGAAGTGGCAGGTGGTCATCTGAGAGTATTGCGTACTACGAGAGCCGGGGGAGGGGAGCGTGAGGGAGGCAGCTCTTGCTGACTCGGTGTCATCGGGCTGGACTTCGCAGGTGGGGCGGGGCTTGGGGTAGAGGTGCAGGTGGGAGTGCACAGCAGGGTTCAGGTGGCAGCACAGCCCTGGTGCCGAAATGGCCCACAGAGGACGCCCTGCAGGCTTCCTGTCCTGAAACCCTGGCTCTCCCGTAGCAGGCGACAAATGGCACAGAGACGGGAGCCCAGCTGCTGGCGGAGGTCGACAGGCTGGGAGGTGGCTCCTCAGCTTCCTCAGAGGAGGGGGAGGGGGCTGAGCAGCCTCCGCCCCCGCAGACCCTGCACCTGCGCAGGTGTGTGGATACCACTGGGGACCTGGCAAGGACCCACCTGGCGGGACCCTGTGGTCTCAGGGCACTCTCACCCCCATTGCCCCTGCCGGCCCCAGGGAGAACAGACAGGTGTGGGCTGGCCTCCCAGGTGGTCCTTGGTGCCCCCAGCTTCCCTGCACTCCCTCTGCTTGGCTTCTGGCCCCGGGGTTCTGCTGGGCTGACCGGTTCTGTTGATGGTGGGATGGAAGGCCAGGGATCCACCTTCTTCCCTCTGGCCTGGGGGGTGGCTGCACTGGGGCGGGGGCTGGGGAGGGGAGCAGACGCCTGCCTCTGTCCCCCAGAAACGGGATCAGCAAGTGGAACCAGAGGGCCGACGCAGGCCCAGGGAGTCCGCCAAGCAGGAAGGGCCCGGAGCTTCGCCTTGAGGAGCTGGGTGCAGCCACCCTGGAGCCCAGAGGTGAGGCTGCTGGGGGGCACAGGGGGCCTGACCCCTTCTCCCTCTGTGGTGTCCACGGGCCCCTCTGGGCAGTCCACCCGTCCTCTCTGGCTAGCCTCTCCCATGCACTCGCCGCCCCCTGCTGTCAGGCAGCATGGCAGCCTTGACCGCTGGCCTGTTACAGTGGCTCCTGGGAGCAAGGCCCGGGCCCGGCCTCACCAGGACCCCGCGGCCACGGCCTCCGAGTGGCGGCTAGCCCAGGCCCAGCAGAAGATCCGGGAACTGGCCATCAACATCCGCATGAAGGAGGAGCTCATCGGGGAGCTGGTGCGCACAGGTGGGCGGGGGCGCCCAGGGGGCTACGGGCGGGGGCCAGATGGCCGGGTGTGACGCCCGGCTCAGCCTCTTGCAGCGGTGTGACCTGGGGCAAGTCAGACAACCCCTCTGTGCCTCAAGTTTTCCCACTCCTGAGGCGGGGACAGCAGTCCTCCCGCCCACAGGGTGGCTCTGAGGACGCATCGCATGAAGTCAGGTGCAGCGTCTAGACTGGCTCGTGGGAAGCACTTCCCGTCGTCGCTGTCCATTGGGTGGCTGCTGGGTGGGCGCACGGGGTCCCCAAATCGTGCCATGGCTACTAGCGATACGTGGGACTGGGGAGGGGATGATCTCAGGTGGTGGCCCGCTGGACTTCTTAATAGCTGTGAGCTCACTATAAAATGCATCCTGAAATATTTCACGTACATGAGAAGGGAGACCAGGACAGGGGTCCCCGTGCACCCACCACCGAGGCTCAGTGGTCGAATCTTTCCCGCACTTGTTTCATCGCTGAAACACGAGTTCAGTTAAACTTACGGGGTAACGTCGGGTAATAACTTACGTAAGTTTCCAGTGCACAACTCGACGACCCAGCAGTCTGCAGCCTTTTTTATCTCACAGCCCACAGTTAATCACTAAAATTCTGCGGCACACCGGAAAGTTATATTTTGCACGTCTGACTAAAAAAAGTTTTAATGTGGATTCGTTCACACCGGAGGGATACTGTCGTGGGAGGTGCTGTCACTTTTCTCTCTGACAGTCCCAGGGAAAGGAGGTCAGGGCCCCCGACGAGACAGTCAGGTTTGATGTATTTTAAAACCCCCCGCGGCACGCAGGGTGAAAATCGCCGCTGTGACACGTGCCTGAACGTCGCACTGTGTGCTCGGCACCGGGAGTCCAGTCTCCTTCCGTCACGGTGTACTCGTCCCCCTCCCCTCCGCCCGCCCCGCCCCCTCCCCTCTGGTGGCTCCCCGCGGTTTCACGTGCCACGTGCCACGTGGGAGCGAGAGCCTGTGGTGCTTGCCCTTTCCTGTTGTGACAAACGGCAGTGTGTCCTCACTCATCACGGCTGGGTGGTGTCGCACTACACGTGTGTCCCGTCATTGCGTCATGTGTGTGTGTGTGTGTGTGTGTGTGTGCGTGCGTGTATGTGTGCATTCTTCTCAAAAAACTGTCTGCTGGAGGACCTGGTGGTTGTCTCCACATCTGGGCCGCCGTGAGTGATGCTGTGGTGAGCTGGGTGCGTCTTTCTAAATAAACATTGTCTAGTTTTTCAGGTAGACGCCCAGAGGAGGGGTTGCCAGGCCACAGGGTAGCTCTGTTCTTTCGGCTGTAATTGCAAAGCTATTGTGTTTTTTTTCCCAATTTTTTTCCTGAAGTTTCCTTGTTAGCACGCAGGAAAGTAGTGGGTTCCTGTGCGTCGATTTCTGCGTCCTGCAGCTCCACCGTATTTGTGTCTCGTGTCTGAGGGGTCGTTGGTGGTGTCTCCAGGGTTTTCTCTGTGCAGAGTCATGTCGTCTGCAAAGAGTGGTCCCTTTATTTCTCCCCTCCCAGCTTGGATGCCTTTCATTTCTTTCTCTTGCCCGAATGCTCTGGCCTGGACTCCCGGCACCGGGTTGAGTAAGATGGCAAGAGTGGGCATCCCTGACTCGTGACCTGTGCTCTGTCCTCCACTCTCCCCGCAAGCGGGAGTTGGTTCTAGAAGCTTCATTATGTGCAGGCTCCAGATCTGTACGTGTTTTAGCTCATGTTCGGTCGGACTGCTGGTTCATCCGCCACGTCCCCGGGCCCCTGCTGTGGACGAGGCTCATTTACACAGTGAGCTGATGTAGAGGGAAGCACTGAATGAGCCACAGCGCTGGTGGAACAGAGGCTGGGAAGACCTGTGTGGCCGACGGGGATCAGGAAGACACCCCCGGAGAAGGCGCAGACGGGCCTTGCGGGGGCAGTGGCCCATGCTGACGCGTCTCCCTCCTCCAGGGAAGGCAGCCCAGGCCCTGAACCGCCAGCACAGCCAGCGCATCCGGGAGCTGGAGCAGGAGGCAGAGCGCGTGCGGGCAGAGCTGAGCGAAGGCCAGCGGCAGCTGAGGGAGCTGGAGGGCCGGGAGCCGCAGGATGCCGGCGAGCGGTCCCAGCTCCAGGAGTTCCGCAGGAGGGTCGCTGCTGCCCAGAGCCAGGTGCAGGTCAGCGTGGGCCCTCCCCGGAGGGTGGCAGGTGCGGCCGCCCAGGCTGGGGCTCCGGGGCCCACGCTCACTGTGGAACCTGTGGGTGCTCAGGCCCTTGTGCCGGCCCCAGGCTTTTGGCCCTGCCATTCTGCTGGCCTCCCAGGCCGAGGCCGGTGCTCACTGAAGGCATCAGAGGCAGGGAGGCTGGTCCTACCTGCAGCCCACCTGGAAGGCCACAGAGGGAGCGAGTGGGGGGCCTCATTGAAAGGAAGCCCCCCCTTCCTCATGCAGCCTCCCCGCCCCCATCCATCAGTCTGTTCTTCCAGCTCCCCATTCACACACACCTCTGCACCCCAACGTCCCTGTCCCCCCATCAGCCTGTGTCCCTCTAGTCCACCTGTCTCTCTGTCGATGTGACCAACTGTCCACATGTCCCTCCATTCTTTCATCCTTCTGTTCCCTGCCATGGATCGTGCGCTGTCTGTGCATCATTAATGACCCACCTTCCTGTCCGTCTTCCTGTCCACCCTCCCTCCTGTTCGTCCATCTTTGCAGCTGCCACCCACCGTTCCCTCCTCCTTTGCTTGGACAAGGCGACCAGGACGGAGCACAGTAGAGTGGTGGAGGGCATGGGCTCCAGAACCAGGCTGTCGGGGCTTGAATCCCAGCTCTGCCGTTTCCTAGCTGTGTGTCCTTGGCCGAGTTTCCTAGCCTCTCTGTGCCTCAGCTCCCTACTCCGTTAACTGGGGCTGATCATCATACTTGTCGGCAGGGTCGTTCGGGGTCAGTTGACAGACACAGAGCTCTCAGTGTGGTGCCCAGTATGTGGTGACTGTCTGCGTACCTCCCTCTAGCCGCCTGCTGCTACATTTATTATACGTTGTCTGTCTGCCTGCTTTCCCTTCTGTCTGCCGCTCCACCCAGTGGTCGGCCTTTGGGCCAGCACGCCCTTCTTGAGAGCCAGGCTCGCGGTGTCCCCTGCCCGTGGCCCAGCGGAGGTTGTTCTTGCTGGTCGCAGGTGCTGAAGGAGAAGAAGCAGGTGACGGAGCGGCTGGCGTCGCTGTCGGCCCAGAGCGAGAAGCGGCTGCAGGAGCTGGAGAGGCACGTGCGGCTCATGCGGCGGCAGCAGGCGCAGCTGCAGAGGCGGCTTCGCGAGGAGACAGAGCAGAAGCGGCGCCTGGAGACAGAGATGAGCAAGCGGCAGCACCGGGTCAAGGTCGGGCTCTCCTCGGCTGGGTGTGCGCCCCGGGTCCCGGCCGCCCACAGCCATGAGCACCCCTCCAGCGGGTCACTCGGCCTCCCTGAGTCTGTCTCTCCTGCACGTGGAGGGGCATTCCAGGAAAGTCAAGGTCAGGGCGAGGAGCCAGGGAGTTCCGCACGAGGAGCCCTCCAAGGCCCTCGGCACCTCCTGTCGTGGGAGCAGATCTGTGTTTGCTGCTCCCCAGCCAGACGCCGTGCAGGGCCACGTCGGGAGGGGCCGGCGGGAGGCTGGCACACAGGGTCGTGCCCCTGAGCCTGTCTCCCCTGCGCCCCCAGGAGCTGGAGCTGAAGCACGAGCAGCAGCAGAAGATCCTGCGGATCAAGACAGAGGAGATCGCGGCATTCCAGAGGAAGCGGCGCAGCGGCAGCAGCGGCTCTGTGGTCAGCCTGGAGCAGCAGCAGGTGGGCACCTGGTGGCTCCCAGAACCCGATCCCGGGGGAGGAGGGGCTGCCCACGGCGGGCGTGAGCGCTGAGCACCCTCCGTGCCTTCCCCATGTCCCCTCAGAAGATCGAGGAGCAGAAAAAATGGCTGGACCAGGAGATGGAGAAGGTCCTGCAGCAGCGGCGGGCGCTGGAGGAGCTGGGCGAGGAGCTCCGCAAGCGGGAGGCCATCCTGGCCAAGAAGGAGGCACTGGTGCAGGAGAAGACGGGGCTGGAGAGCAAGCGCCTGTGTTCCAGCCAGGTGAGTGAGCGCTCCAGCCAGGTCAGTACCCCCCCCCCCGCCCCCCAGGCCCGGGTGGGCAGGGCTTGGCCCTGCAGAGTCCGGTGTGTGGTGGACCCTCTCCCAGTGTCTCCGAGCAGTCTGCTTCCCTTCGTCCACCCCGACTCTGGGATGGCGCGGGCAGGTAGCGGACGGTGGTGGGTGGCCCAGGGCCAGAGCCTTCACCGGCGTTGAGGCAGAAGGAGCCCCACCTGGCCCCTCGGGGCTGCGTCGCTCCCTCCTGAGTAGGACTCTCTGAGCCATCATCAAGTGGCTGGGGATTTGAGGGGGCACGTCAGACACACGGCCCAGGGCTGTCCCAGCAGCGGGTGCTCCGGCGGCACTCAGAAGTGCAGGAGGATCAGGATGCTGCTGGATGTTCCAAACGTCCCTTGGCCATGAGAGCCCTCACCTCCTCCACCTTCAGGCTCGCAGAAAGGTCTCCAGGGCTTGGCCACTCACTTCCCCTAATTCCCATCACAAACTCAAGTCACCTCGGTGACAGGCCCCCACCACATGCTGCCCGGCCTTGGCCCACATCGCCCCCTTCTTGCCAGGGGTGCCTTGTGCTCTGCGCGTCTGCACCTCCTGCCCCTAGACGGTCTCTGCGGCCCCGGAGCCTGGGTGTCTGCAGGGCTGAGTGGCCTCCTTCCGGGTGGTCTGTCGCGGAGGGGGCGGAGCCACTCCGCACTCACGCCAGCGCCACCCCAGGCCTTGACCGAGGACATCGTGCGCGTGTCCAGCCGGCTGGAGCACCTGGAGAGGGAGCTGTGCGAGAAGAGCGGGCAGCTGCGGCAGGGCAGCGCCCAGAGCCAGCAGCAGATCCGCGGGGAGATCGACGCCCTGCGCCAGGAGAAGGACTCGCTGCTGAAGCGGCGCCTGGAGATCGACGGCAAGCTGAGGCAGGGCAGCCTGCTGTCGCCCGAGGTGCGGTGCGCCCCGCAGCCCCCGGAGGCGGGGCTGGGTGCGTGGGAGCGCGGGTGGATCGGCGCCCGCTCTCTGGGGCACGTGGGCCGGCCCGCTGCCCTGCCTGTTCCCCTCCTGGAATCCGGCCCGTGTCCTGCGCTGCAGTGACGGCCAACACAACATCTCAGCTCCCCGGTGGGAGCCAGTGTCACGGCCACGTCCGTGTGCCCTCCCCAGCAGTCCTGCCAGGCCCCCCCCTTCTGTGGGGGGTGGTTCTGAGCTCCCCAGGTGCAGATCCCTCCTTGCACCACCCTGGGGTCAGGCTCTGACAGCTCAGGGCAAGGGGATGCTTTGAGGGTCAAATGTGGCTGCATATTCCTTCTGCCACCAACCATACCCACACCCCGTCCCTGCAGGAGGAGCGGACGCTGTTCCAGCTGGATGAGGCCATCGAGGCCCTGGACGCCGCCATCGAGTACAAGAACGAGGCCATCACGTGCCGCCAGCGGGTGCTTCGGGCCTCAGCCTCCCTGCTGTCCCAGTGCGAGATGGACCTCATGGCCAAGCTCAGCTACCTCTCGTCCTCGGAGACCAGGGCCCTCCTCTGCAAGTACTTCGACAAGGTGGGTCGCCCCCGCCAGCCCTGCCCCCTCCTCCCAGGACTGCCGATGGGAGTGGCTCCTCCAGGGCGGCCTTTGTCCCCATCAGGGGCTCTCAAGAGGGATGCATCTGCTGACCCAGGGGACATGTCACCCTGTCTGAAGCTACTTCTGGTTGACATGACAGTAGGGGTAGAGGCTGGGGACAGGGCTCAACCCCCTACAACACAAAGGACAGGCCGGCCCCCAGGCCATCCGGCCTGAGCTGCCAGCAGTGCCAAGGCTGAGAAACACTGGCCTCTGTGAAACACACAGCTTGAGGCTCGGCCTGGAAGCTTCTTCCTGTGCGACTGGGAAGGAGTCTGAGGCAGGGATGGCAGATAACACCCACCTTGAAAGCTAACTCTTGTCATTTGTAATGTGCTGCCTGGGACACTGTTGAGAGGCGACTGGGGGCCAGGTCTGGGCTCAGAGGAGACCCTGTGACTCCTCAGCGACACCTGGGGTGGGGTGGTGCTGGCTGGGCTGTCCCCAGGTGAGGGCTCCCTGGTGCATGGAGCCGGCGCTGTGTCTGAGCCCGGCAGCCTCTGCGCAGGTAGTGACACTGCGGGAGGAGCAGCACCAGCAGCAGGTGGCCTTCTCGGAGCTGGAGATGCAGCTGGAGGAGCAGCAGAGGCTGGTGTACTGGCTGGAGGCGGCCCTGGAGCGGCAGCGCCTGGAGATGGACCGCCAGCTGACCCAGCAGCAGAAGGAGCATGAGCGGAGCTTGCAGCTGCTCCTGCAGCAGAGCCGAGGTGAGGCCCGCTCGAGGCTCACGCACAGCGCCGCCTCCGCTGCGCGCCTGGCCACACCCCCGCCACCCCTCCCCCTGCGTGTCCCCATAGACCACCTTGGCGAAGGGCTAGCCGACAGCAGGAGGCAGTATGAGGCCAGGATCCAGGCTCTGGAGAGGGAGCTGGGCCGCCACATGTGGATGAACCAGGAACTGAAGCAGAAGCTGAGCGGCGCGGGCACTGCTGGACCGAGCAGGGGTGAGCCTCACTGCCCGCAGCAGGACGCGCTGCCCTGCCTTGCAGATGTCAGCTGTCAGGCTTTGGTTTGGGGAGGTCAGAAACCCCTCCGTCCGCAGGTCTTCCGGGGTCCTTTCCCACTTTGCTTGTTGTCCTGGGCGCGGGAATCGAGCACCTAGGGGGCACTGCCGCCTCCCCTCCTGAGCCGGGTGTCGCTGTCCCCCGTGACAGGTGGGGAGAAGAGGCCCCCGTGCCCTGGACAAGAGGATGAGCTGCGCGCAGCACCCGAGCCTCTTGGGCAGCCGCCCCTTGTGGAGGGCGCCCCCCGTGCCCGGGAGGAGGCGCGGGACCTGGTCCACGCCCCGCTCCCACTGACGTGGAAGCGCTCCAGCCTGGGCAGCGAGGAGCAGGGCTCCCCGGAGGAGCCGCGGCAGCGGGAGGCCTCGGAGCCCCTTGTCGGGCAGGCGCTGCCTGTGGGGATGGGGGGCCTGCCCTGGCAGGCGGGGCCCTTGGCCAGACCCTGGCGGGAGCTGCGCAGAGCCAGCCCGGGGATGATCGATGTCAGGAGGAGCCCCCTGTAGGTCCGGGGCAGAGCCGGCCCTGGACGGGGGTTCGAGCCCGCCGAAAGGTATGGTGCTGCCTGCGGCTGCCAAGGAGTCCGCACCTCGCTCTAGATCAGTCAGCCCAAACGAACTGGGCTCAGTTACTATGACTCTTTTTAAAAGCGGCTCCCCACCGCCCCCTTCCGGCGAGCTGCGGTACGACGGCCGCCTTTGGCGCTGACCGGTTCCAGCAGGACACGTGCGGTCTCCAGGCCGTGCCGCGCGCTCTGCGGTGCAGCGGGCCGGTCCCGGAGCGGCCTGGGGTGTAAGTGGGCGCAGGGTGGGAGGTTGGGGAGCAGCGGGCGTTGGAGTTGTGTGCAGCCGTTTTGTAATAAAGGAGAACAAACAGCCTCTGGAGACACGGGGTGTTCACTGAGTCTGACCGACAGCAGCAGGAAGTAGCTCGGGGAGCACAGCAGGCCTGGAAGTCACTCCGAGACCGGAGAGGCAGTTGCGAGCCGGCCCCGCACCGGGACTGCACAGCAGGCTGGCCCACCCCCGCTCGGCGAGTCCCCCGCAGACGGCGAGGACTGGGCCGGGGACTGGCTCCCGGGGCACCGAGCTGGGGGCCAGGGCCACAGCGAACCTCAGGCCGGGCATTGTGCAGCGATGCGCCGGGAGCCGAGTAGCCGGAGGTGACTTTACTGTTACGGGGAATGCGAAACGTTTACCCGCCGCCCGCCTCTGTCTCAGGGTCCCAGCCTCATAGTGGCTTCACAAGGACCCAGTTCACAAGAGAGGTAGCATTGTGCTGACCAGTCACGGTCAGGGGCGGGGTCGGGGGCTGCAATGGGATCCTGGTCTTGCAGCGCCATGCCTGGCTCCAGCTGCCTCTGAGGTACAGGACCCCCCAACCACGGCCCAGGCTGGGGGGATGCAGACTGCGGCCAGCCCCCGAGACTCCATGCCTGTGGGGTGACCCTACCTTCACCTTTCGAGCTCGTCCAGTTCCCAGGAGCCCGTTCTTCCCATTCTGTGGAGCGCGCCCAGCTCTGGCGAAGCGAGCCTCCGGGTGCCCTGCCCAGGAGCCCTTCGCGTCCCCGGGCCGTCCTTCCTCACTAGCTGATCAGCTCCTTTCCTGAGTAGGTTCTGCTGATGGGGCGTGGCCTGGAAAAGGCTTGGCTGAAAGGCGAGTCCTCAGCCATCAGGGGAAACACATCTGTGTCCTCGTCTAGAAAAAGGCAGACGCACAGACAGGACTGAGGACGCAGCCAAGGACCACGGGCTGGAGATGCAGGCGGTCCACGCCAAGGTCGAGCTCTCCCCCTGAAGAGCCGCTTTCCACACTTGAAGCAACACCCACTAAACAACACTCTGCTTTTGTAGGGTTTTTTTTTCTAATTTTTTTGTTTAACTTTGAAAATCATTTAATTTCAGAAGTGGTTTCTAACGTGATTCTACTGGTGTTAAATTTGCTTTTTCAGGTTTTATTTTAAATTACAGTTGACATTCGGTGTTATTTCATGTCCATCTCAGGGTGTGGCACAGTGGTTGGACATTTATGTAGTTTC
The DNA here is from genome assembly GCA_004024845.1 of Tonatia bakeri. Taxonomy (NCBI): domain Eukaryota; kingdom Metazoa; phylum Chordata; class Mammalia; order Chiroptera; family Phyllostomidae; genus Tonatia; species Tonatia bakeri. The sequence goes on from PVIA01004607.1 coordinate 129,344, forward strand.
CAGAGTCGTGAGTCTAGTACCCGCCTGGCACCACACACAGTCACGTAATTCATTGTTTGTATTATTGAACTATACTCATGAGATGTGGTCTGTTAAAGTGCGTGTGCACGCATGCACACACACACACACACATCCAGCTCTGGTCTCAGTTGTCAACACCCAGAGAAGCAGAACAGGTTTTACCAAAACGACTCCATCAGGCTGGAACTGGCGCCGCTCAGGTTGGAGCAGGGACACCAGCTTTCGGTGACCGCCGGGGTCCAGGGTGCAGCACAGCCGAGCTCCTGCTGGACCCACTCTGGACCGGGAGGCACTTCAGGGAGGGGGGCAGAGATGGGGGAAAAGAGGCGTGAGAACTAAAGTCACGATCCCTGCACTGGCTCCTGCAGGGGACCCTCCACCTCCTCCCCAAGGACACATGGAGGGGCACTAACTATATTCCTTCAGCTGCACCAACTCCAACGGGCCGTGTGTCTACGAAAACCACTCCTGTGGAGACGCGCAGACCCGGGCTTGGTGCTGCTGCTCAGACACAACAGACACACACCCGGCCCACTGCCTCTATCAGGAATGTACACTCCCTGCCGCTTCTGTTAGGCCTGGGCTCAAATACTGCCTTTTTAACAAGGCCTGCTTAAAATTATCCTCTTCCAGCCCTGGCTGGTGTGGTTCAGTGGACCGAGTGCCAGCCTGCAAGCCAAGGGGTTGCTGGTTCAATCCCCAGTCAGGGCACATTTCTGGGCCACAGGCTGGGCCAACAGTAGGGTTTGTGCATGAGGCCACACATTCATGTTTCCGTCCCTCTTTCACCCTCCCCATCTAAAAACAAATTTAAAAAAAATATATATATATTTTACTGATCGTGCTATTACAGTTGTCCCATTCCCCCCCTTCACTCCCCTCCACCCTGCCCACCTCCACCCACCCACATCCCCCCTTTAGTTCATGTCCATGTGTCAAGTTCTTTAGCTTCTACATTTCCCATACTATTCTTGCCCTCCCCCCCGTCTATTTTCTACCTACCATCCATGCTACTTATTCTCCATATATTTTCCCCCTCTCTCCTCCTCCCACTTCCCCTGTTGCTAACCCTCCATGTGATCTCCATTTCTGTGGTTCCATTCCTGTTATAGTTGTTTGCTTAGTTTCTTTTTGTTTTAGGTATGGTTGTTAATAACTGTGAGTTTGCTATCTTTTTACTGTTCATATTTTTTATCTTCTTTTTCTTAGATAAGTCCCTTTAACATTTCATATAATAAGGGCTTGGTGATGATGAACTCCTTTAACTTGACCTTATCTAAGAAGCACTTTATCTGCCCTTCCATTCTAAATGAAAGCTTTGCTGGATAGAGCAATCTGGGGTGTAGGTCCTTGCCTTTCATGACTTGGAATACTTCTTTCCAGCCCCTTCTTGCCTGCAAGGTTTCTTTTGAGAAATCATCTAACAGTTTTATGGGAACTCCTTTGTAGGTAACTGTCTCCTTTTTTCTTGCTGCTTCTAAGATTCTCTCCTTATGTTTAATCTTGGCTAATGTGATGATGATGTGCCTTGGTGTGTTCCTTCTTGGGTCCAACCTCTTTGGGACTCTCTGAGCTTCCTGGACTTCCTGAAAGTCTATTTCCTTTGCCAGGTTGGGGAAGTTCTCCTTTATTGTGTGTTCAAATAACTTTTCCACTTGTTGCTCTTCCTCTTCTCCTTCTGGTACCCCTATAATTCAGATGTTGGAATGTTTAAAGATGTCCTTGAGGTTCCTAAGCCTCTCATTTTTTTTTGTTTTTGAATTCTTGTTTCTTCATTCTTTTCTGAGTGTATGGTTTGTTTGTTTTTTTTCTTCCTTCTGGTCCACTCTATTGATTTGAGTCCCAGTTTTCTTCCCATCACTATTGGTTCCCTGTGCATTTTTTCCTTCATTTCACTTAACTATAGACTTCATTGTTTCATCTAATTTGCGACCAAAGTCAACCAGTTCTGTGAGCATCCCGATCACCAGTGCTTTGAACTGTGCATCTGATAGGTTGGCTATCTCTCAGTCACTTAGGTGTATTGGCTCTGGCGCTTGGATCTATTCTTCTGTTTGGGCCTTTTTGTTGTTGTTGTTGTTGTTGTTCTGGTCACGCCTCTTATGTATGAGGGGCGGAGCCTTAGGTGTTCACCAGGGCACCCCGGTCCCTGGGTTGTGACGTTGTACGTGGGGGCAGGTCCTAGAGGGAACAATGGTGCTTTCTCCACTCTCAGTCAGACTTCAGTCCCTTCCCTGGCTTCCCCCAAGCAAACTGGGCCCCTCTGGTGCTGGTTCCCAGGTGGGTGGGCTTGTGTACATTCTAGGACCCCCTGGGTCTCTCCAGCGAACTCTCCTGTGAGGCTGGGAGTCTCTCCTGTCACCTCAACTCCCACAGGTCTTTTTAATTGGTGCTTTTAGGCTTCATTTCCCAGCGCTGGGGTCCTGGGTGGCACGGTCTGTCTCCCTGCCTATTTTCGCACGAATATGTGTCTGCGGTCAGCCAGCGGCCTTGCGCGCCTCACTGGGTCTGCCTGTTGCCTCCCCCACCCGGGACCACCAGCCACTGCTTTTTCCTGCCCAACCCTGGCTGCCGACTCTGCCCCTCTTACCGGTCTGGATGAATGGTTGTCGGACTTCAATTTTCTGTCAGATCTGGTTGTTTTTTTGTTTCTAAATTTTTGTTGTCCTTAATTTTGGTTTTGCGGGAGGCACAGTGTGCCCACTTATGCCTCCATCTTGGTCGGAAGTCTAAAAATAAAAATCTTCATAAAATAAAATTGCACCCCTCCAATTCCCCTTTAACCTGCTCCATTCCCTTTTCCTGTTTATTATATGGGACTTACCGCTTTTGAGTATACTATATAACTCCCTCACGCAGTTTATTCTCTCATCTCCCTGGACTGACGGTAAACCCCACGACAGCAGAGACCTTTGTCTATTCTGTTCACTGACGAACTCCCCAAACCTAGAACCGTGCCTGACATGTAGCAGGCACTCCCTGAATCTGTTCAGTAGACAGAATGTCACATTAATTTTATTTTTATCTACCCAGCATAAATAACAATGCCATGCACTGGAAGGCAGGCGGAATCCCAAAGTTGTGGGTGCAGTCGTTATTAGGTAGCAACCTACACAAGAAGTTCTAGTTAGCTGAGAATGGTGCTGGTGTGTGCATGTAGAACGTTGCTCAGTAACAGAAATAGTAGCCTCTCCCAGTGATCATTCATGTAAAAAACTAGAGTAGAGATGGGCTTGAGGGTGTCAGTGCTGGAACTGAGCTTACAGATCATGCAATCCTAACTCCTCAATGCACAAACAGGGAAAGCCCGGGGTCACCGGAAGTGTGGACTGAGCATGTGCTCTGTGCTCGTTATAACTCATGGACTCCCCCCAGCCACTCTGAGGCAACCATAGTTCCCCCCATTTTATCCAGGAGGGCTGAGGCCGAGGAATAAGTAACCTGTTCAAGGTCGCCCAGTTAGTGAGGGGCAGAAGCCATGTGTGTATGAATCCCAACCCCGTGCTTAACCACCAGGCGGCAGGGCCGCTGGGGGTTAACCAGCTCACACGGCGGCAGAGAGGTGAGATCGGACCCCAATCCCACCGCCCGACGCCCCTCCCACTGCTCTTCGTCCGTCAGGGCAGAGCCCTTAGGACCTCTGCCTGGAGCCGCCCAGCTCGTCTCTAGAGCGTCTCACACTGCGGTCCAGAGAGAAGCCTTCTGGGGTCACGAAGGCAGAAGATGAACTAAGGTGAGGAGTTTCTTGGCCGTTTAAAAACAGCCATCACCTTGAAGCAAAAAGGAAAAAAGACCCCTGGACATGGACAAGAGTGTGGTGATTGCTGGGGGGTGGGGGGTGTAAGGGGACAAAACAGTAACTGGAAAGAACACAATAAAGATTAAATAAAAATAACCATCACCTTTAAATCAAGCCTGGGTAGGTATTCCTGTTTAGAAGCCACTTCTAAGTCTGTGTAACCATTGGACACTGTTATATCTAATATCACAGTGTAGGGCTTTTAAAAAATGAAATGTTTTTTACATAAAAGTGATAGATGCGTATCCTGCCCCCCCCTTGTCCGTGGGAGATGCGTTCCGAGCCCCCCAGGGGCGCCTGAAACTGCACAGCACCACACGCTACACACGCACGACGTTTTTTCCTGTGTGCACACGCCTGTGATATAGTGTACTGCATAAATCAGACACAGTAAGGGATTAACAACAAGCACCAGCGAAGCAGTACAATTGTAACAACGCGCTGGAACACAAGTCATGTGAACGTAGTGTGTCGCTCCCTCTGGCCCGGCTGCCCTCCGCGTCTTCCTGCACCGCCCGCACCTGTCCGCTTGGGGGAGCACTTCCGACCTCGTGGTGGCCTCTGAAGTGCCAGCACCACGGGCCTGGCGCTCTGCGGCCACAGAGTGAGTAAAGCAAGGGCCGCCTGAACACAAGCGCTGTGACGCCCAGGCGGCTACCAACCCGACGGGCGAGGGGTGCAGGCGGCGCAGAGACGCTGGACAAAGGGGCAGCCCACGACCCGCGC
>PVIA01004608.1:0-133837 GCA_004024845.1 Tonatia bakeri
ACATATATCCAGACAATAAAATATTATTTAATGCTAAAAAGAAATAAGCTAGGAAACCATGGAACAACATGGAAGAAATTTAAGCATATTCTTAAGCAAAAGAAGTCAGTATGAAAAGGCTACATATTATATTATTCCAATTATATAACATTCTATAAAAGGCAAAACTATCTGAATGGTAAAATGATCAATGATTTCCAAGGTTTAGGGAGAAAGGAGGGATGAACACGTGTGGCACAGATAAATTTTAAGGCAGTGAAATTTTTCTGTATGATACTCTAATGGTGGGTACATGTGATTATATATTTGTTAAGCCCACAGAACGTACAACACCCAGAGTGGACCCAAACCTAAACTATGTCATTTGGGTGATAATGCTGTGTCAACCAATGTAGGTTCAGCAATTTTAACACATGTACCACTCTGATGGGGGTGTTGATAATGCAGGAGGTTTATACATATGTAGACGCAGGCAGTAATATAGAAAATCCATACACCTTCTGCCCAATTTTGCTGAGCCTAAAACAGCTCTAAAAGATAAAGCCTATTGTTAAAAATAGTAATAAATTGTTGAAATTTATCAAAACGATTTTTAGAGTGAGGGCAAATATGAATCCATTCACATTCATTCATGTCATGCTAACTACCGCCTTTAGGCTTTGCCTTCCTGAAAGAATCCTGGGAAACAAGCACAATCCCATCCTTAGCACAATAAATTTTGGTTAACCTCAGGCTGTGACTCCTCCTGTTCAGGCGCACCTCCTAGAAGCCTTACAACACACGGCCTACAGTTTCTCTCCTGGAACAGGACACACGGCCCCAGTACAGATGCCGTGTTCTACTGGCGAACGCACCAGACAAAGAGAAAGCATGCACTGCCACTACTCACATTTTCATAAGCTTTTAGTAATGAAATGGAATATAAGGTAATGAAGTTATTAAATAATGTTTGAAGATGAGGAGTTTGTGTGTTACTTGGACATTTACTCTCGTTTACATGATACTGCTTTGTATGATATTTTCGAAATAATGTTGATGAAATTTTTGACAATTTTGCATGTTGGGGATAAACTTCATTTGATCATAGCCAATTAGTTTTAATTTCTCATTAGTTTAAAAGATTTATTGCATTTAGATATTCTTGGTTTGAGTATGCCTTATTTTAATAAACATATTGCAAAATTTTCTGCTCTTTTCCTATATTTGAATGTTTCCATAAATACTGACCATCTGTTCATTCTAAGAGTAGTAGAACTAACCTGTAAAAGTCTGGGATTTGGGGGGTTGCACGGAATTTTCATTTATAGAATGATTATTCCTTCTTTCAAGGCTAACATTTTAAAGTGAAACGAGTGGCTGCATGTAATGACAAGAAGTGTAAAAACTTATGACACATTAAAGGAGATACAATAATGAAATTACAACAATAAAAGTTATCCTATGTATCAAATACTATAACTTCCATTTAAAAGAATGATATTCAGTGAATTTCCCTTGGAAAAAATAGTTGAGACTGGAAATCTATACTCTTGATTTCTACTTATAATCCTTTAATTCTAGACCTCTGTTAGGACAGACTTTTCCTGTCTACTTCACAGATTAGCTGTGTTACTGATGTATGTTCCACGAATTCTCTTGGCTAGAAAAACGGTAGAGGAGAAGAAAACAGATCTCTAGGGAAGAACAGCAGACAGTGGGATAGGTAAAAATAGGCAGCCGTTAAGTCCACCTGTATTGTTTTATGCAGCATCATTGCCAAACCCATTTATCTTCTGTTTTCTAGAGTTTTAAATGCCTATGGCTTGAAAGTCACTTATTTGAGGCACCACAGCCCCCATCTGGCAGGAAAAAAAGGAAGAATCCTACTCTCCCTGGAAGCTGTTTGCCCTCAAAGTGTCATATGCTAAGTTCTTTGTCACTGCTGCCAAATCACTTTCTTGTACATGATGCTACAACCCAACAAAAGTGTTCAATTCTACCTTTTGACATGTTTTGTACTTTGTACTCACCCCTGCTAATTTAAAGTTTGTGAATCACCTCAAAATCCTTGAAGTTGACACATGCATTTAAATACGGAAACTACAAATAAAACAAGGAGATTGCTAACAAAGACTGGGTAGTTGGCAGTCTCTGAAGGATAATAATGACAAAGTTGGCCCAGAAAATAACACAGGAGTCATGCTGAAGACCTCCAACAAATTACTCTGGTCTCCTTATCCAGATGAATACAGTTCTTTGCATAACACAAGACCCTTTAGAGTCTCATAACAAATATTAATTTTCAAATTGTGTTGTTGTCTTGAATTATTCCTGTTTCTTTCCACCTTGTTCATATACCATATTTTCCCAGGTTATGTGCTCAGTTTAAACATTCTTATATTTTGATTATTAATGTCACAGTTTGTTCATCAATGAATTAGAAAAATTAAGATGGAATGATAAGTGTTCAACTGTGTTTTTATTAAAAAATAAAGGAGGTTCATATGATGGTTATATAACTACATACATTTTTAAAAATCCAGTTTCCTGATGATTATGAGGTTTCTCCCTAGAGAAGGATAGTTTTAGCCTATATCAACATGTAGTGTATAGTGTATAACTCTACCAAGAATAATCTCAATTCCATTTTTTATATATTAAATTCAAAATTATTTATTTGGACATTCCTAATTTTATATTTTGTCATTCACAACTTTTAATAAATAAAATTTAACTATTAAATTTTCAATAAAGAATTTGATTTGATTTGATTTATACCCTGGCCTTTTTAATTCATTTCTAAAATAAAATACTTCTAATAAAATAATTAACACATTTAAATAAAGTGGTACATTAACATTAAATTGCAACACATTCTAAATAATCAGCAGAATAACATTCATATTTTTCCCTTTAAAACTTCTCACTTTGGGGTATTTAAAATTAGGAAGAACATACTAGTTAACATTGCATATAGCTGTCATTGCTTTATATTATTTGGCCTTTTATTCTATCACTAAATATATTTTTACTCCAAAGAAAGTAGACAGAAAATGAATATAATAATCTCTCAAAAACAGAAACACAGCATTGTTTATAATATATTTCTAAAGGTGCCCTGATTTTAGACTGTATTCTTTGACATCTGTACTATGTGATTAACATGGAATCATTCTCCCACTTGTGGTCTTCAAGTTGCTGGAGGGAGAGAAGAATCATTGAGAGAGGTAAGAGAATATTCTGCAGAGATGAGATTACCGTGATTTTTCTGTTTCTTATTCCTGCACTTGCTCTCTGGCAGGTGATGTGGAGTTACAGGTGGCATTCACATAATTCCCATGTGAGTGTATGCTGACCATCCTCACAAAAGCACAATGAGGACAGCACCACCGCTATTCACACAATTTAGTTCTCTTGTTCTATGTCACTGTCTAAGGCTCTCTTCCCAAGAGAGGTCAAGGAAAAGAACAAGACAAAGTACTGGATGGCAGAAAAAAAGACATGCAAACATAATGATCTTTAATTGCTTGTCCATTCCTAGTTCCACTTTCCCTTGTTGGTTTATTCTCTGTTGTCCTTTCTATACTTTATCTCTTCATCTTTCTAATTGTAATTCTTCCTTATAGCATTCCTACTTTACACCTATCTCTTCATCTTATATTCAGCTTTGTTTAGCATGATGCTTTCTGTAGATGTTCAATAAGGAGATTCTATTTTCAATCTTTTCCCCATTCAGCAAAGACAGACATTTTTCTCTTCTTGCTATATGTAACATTCTTATACTACCTATTATAGTGGAGCTATTACTTTCATAATGATGCATAACACAAAGTATATATACTTTAACATATCCCAAGACTTTGATAAATTAAAATTAACATGTTAGGAAAAAACTGGGTTCTTTGTTTAGTTTAATAATTTTTACCTTCAAATATCTACATGTCTGTAATGTTCATAAGAATTCCAGTTATGGGTATAGAATCAGTATCAACTACTTTATTTATTTAAATATATTTAGAGTAATATAGAATTGCATACACAAATGCTTGAAATAGGATGCAATGGTTTACACATCATCCTTCTCTCTCAGTGTTAGAACCACCTTCAATATATTTGTTATGGATAAAAAAGAAAATTGCTATCATCCCACTTATCTGTGTGTATCTGAAACAATGCACCAACCACCCTGCTTTCCTTTGCTCATTCCTGAAACACTACATAAATATACATGCATACACCCACTCCTAACAAAGCAGCCAGATGAACTAGGCAACAGATGGGAAGGGGAGAGTCCATGTGTTCACATTCCTGCTATGCCAGTAACTTGCTGGGTGATCTTAGGCAAGCCACATATCTTTAGCTAACTGTCTCCTCTCTAAAAGAACAGAGCCATAGGGCCGGAATATTAGCTTTCAGAAGCTAGTAATGAATATGTCGCATCATCCCTCTTAATATGGAAAACATATTCAAATAATAAAGAGTTATAATTGGTCTTATTATTATTGCATAATCTCACTAGGTCTTACCTGCTGTTCTGAAGGCTATAACCAAATGCTCTGCAAAACTCATTTAAAAAGTATTTTTTCCACTACTACCACAGTTAGAGTTGTTAAAAAGATGCACTATCTTACACATGCACAAGCAACACAAGAAAAACAAACACATCCAAGTTGTCCAAAAAAGGTATACAACTAATCAATATACGCATGAGCTAATCCTCGATATCATTAGCCATGAAGGAAATGGAAATCCAAACCACAACAAGATTTCACTTCACATCCATGAGGATAGCTAAAATACAAAATACAGAAAATAACAAGAACTGGTAACAACTGGGAAAAACTGGAACCCTCATACACTGATGATAAAATTGTAAGATGGTTCAGCCAAGTGGAATATCAGTTTGAATGTTCTTAAAAATATTAAACATAGTGTTACCAGATATTTCACTACAAGTTACACATCCAAATCTAGTGAAAACATATGTCCACATAAAAACACAAGTGTTCATAATATTATTCATACCAATCACAAGACAGAAACAATCCAAATATCTATCAACTAATAAATAGATAAACAAAATGTGGTATATTTAAAAAATGGAATATTATTCAGCCATTGAAAGGAATGAAATAATGAAACCTTTTACAACATGGATGATCCTTGAAAGCATAATGCTAAATGATAGAAGTCTGTCACAAAAATACTACATATTATATGATACTATTTACATGAAATATTCAGAATATATAAATCCATAGACACTAAATTAGTAGTTGTCAGGGGCTGGCTCAGTGTTCCTCAGTGCTCCCTCTACTTACCCACATAAATTTTAATAACTGAACAGCAGGAAGATACTGGGGTATCTTAGGCTGTTTTCTCCAGAAAGCAGAACCTGAGAAAACATTTTTGTATACCTTGTAAATCTTAATAAAACTGAAATAGAAATGCAGTGACATCTAACATGAGATTACATTAGAGATCAAGGTAATACTGTAGACCAGTGATTTTCAACTGGTGTGCCGTAGGGATTTTCAAAACATGCAATATTTGATTATTTAGTCAAGGGCACTGATCTCTTTTCATTTAGATTGTCAAATTTAAAACTGACAACAGCAAATTAAACAATAGCCATCCAGTGTGAATGAATCAAAATTATACCTATTTTTTGTCAGATCAGCAAAAAACATAATATATTTTTGGTGTGCCACAGAACTTAAGTAATTAGCTTATGTGTACCATGAGATTAAAAAAAAAAAAGGTTAAACTCTGCTGCTGTAGACAACTATGGTTCTGTCCTGGTGGGAGCACAAGAGCCATCCCCACCCCTGACACACAATGACCCATGTAAAATGTAACTCAAATTTATCTGCTCATGGGAGGACAATGAGAACATTCAGCTGCCATTACCCACTGCCCACTGGTCACAGTTGACCTGATGTGTATTATAAGTCTCACAATCCAGTTAATGCATGCACAAAAAACTAGCAGTTCTCACAGGCATACCAGGTTGAGAGCTCAGAGAAGCTCCTGTTCAAAAAACAAGAGACACAGGCTGTAGGTGTATAGGTGAGGTTAGGCGATGTCCAGTTGCACTTGTTTAAAGTATCATTCAATGGCTAAGGGAAAAACATATTGAGAGATACCATTCTGAAGACAAGCAGTGTGTAGGAGAATCCATCTCAATACTCCCAAATATGTGCAGTGGTGTGTTGAAGCTATTTGCACATGAGAGCTGATTCTGTACATCGCTTGCCAATTCTGCATTCAGTAACTTCCTTTTAGTATCCTGAAACTGGTTATGGTGAGAGTATTTGCACAATGGCAATGGGCAAACACTACACAGCTTTTTTTTTTCCTTGTTAATAGGGCATTAAACATTTATCAACACGTATCCTATTCATCATTCTTCCTAGTTTTTGCTAACAAGACACTATATTAGGAAAGTAATGTATTTACCTATATGCCTAAAAATAAACTATTTCTGACCCCTTCTTTTAGTCTTACTGGGAAAAAAAAATGTAAGGAATATGAGGGGAGGAAACTATGGAAGTATCTGTTAAGAACAACAAAGACCCTGACAAATCTGAAGACTATGCTTGTATTATATTATGGTTAAAATTTCCACCACTGATACTCTGAATTTAATACATAAATGACACTATATAAAAGTCTGTAATATCCATAGAACACCAAATACATATATAGTACAACAATAGATTTAAAAAAAAATAAGCTATTATTTTGTTGCCTTTCATGATGATCCAATGAGATGGGCATTTTTATTATTCTCATTTTACCAATGAAGAAATTAAGAATTACAGAGTTTCAGAAATTTCTATGTGATATCAGGGTTGAAAGTTACTTAACTTTAATGCAACTACAATTATCTCATACTCTGAATGTCATTAATTTTTCTACTATACTCCAAAAGCCACCTACATTATATATTATTACCAAGAATAAAGGTGGAATTTCATTAAATGAATTATTTGTGTGTGCTCTTTGATAGATGATCATGTAGGTGTTTGCATCCTTTTTTCGTGGTATGTAACAAATTCCACTGATCAATTCAATAATATCAATTACACTAATATGTATGAAATAAGTTTTGGTGTGCAAAAATAGATTTTTAGAAGAGTAAGGCTGCCACTTTTTGTCTGTTCTCCTTACAATAATAAACATTGCTACTCACACTTTTTGCCGCTTTTATTACTGTGCTGTTACACAGGAAATTCTGTCTATATCCAGAAGCTAAAACAGCAGACAGAATTATGGTTTCTTAGACATGCTAACATTCCTCTTTGCTCTTTAACTTCCGTTTCCAAAGCTGTTGAACCAAACAAGTGACCCTTTATCTCACAATTTCTTCTACTATGCCCTAAGCATTTCTTCATTGTTATAATTTCCCTACACTAACACTACACTTAACTACTGTCAACTTCTGAGCTAATCACATCAGGCTGAGGGGCCAGAGGCGAGGGTACCTGAGACAACTCCCAAAGTGAGGGAAATAATGCCTTCCCTGCCGTATGCTCTATTACTGAGCCTATTACTGCACTTTTAACATACTGCAGTGGTATAAATGTAACTCCAGTTTGAGGAGTTAAAAAATCAGGACTTTAAGAGAGAAAGTAAGAGTCTTCCTACTGGCCAGTGGCCAACTCAATCCAGCAAAATCCTGAAACTGGAGGGCAGGGTGACATGCAGAGAGAAAAGAAACCAGAAGTTTGCAAAGCTCTTAAAAATCACATTTTTTTTTTCCTCCGGACAGGGAAGAAAGAAAAGTATGAAGATGAAAATATCATATTCCATTTTAACTATTTACATGTGAGGGGTTGATTTGGGACTGTACATGTATTTAAAAAAATAAATTAATTTCGAAGGAAAGTTTTGTAAGAGCCTGGAGATTTTACTGTAGCAGAAGTAATACCATAAACCAGTATGTTGATGAGTTATCAGTAAAAATATTTTCATTGCAATAGGGCTCATCTTGGAGGAGGCACATATAGCTAGATTTTGTGACAATGGTGGGTAAAACAGTGATTATGCTAACTCTCTTTCTTATTTTTCTCACCCGTGTATGCAAAGTAAGACTTTAAAAATGAAAAGAAAAAAAAAACAGCCAAATAAAAAATCGAAGAGTTCTAACGTGTAACTTTGGAGACGGATAAAGTTTAAGACACTGATGAATAGTAGCAAGGGGCCTGGGCCTGCCCCACAGTGTTCAAGGTGGGGGAAGAACTGTCATAGGAATAAGCTGTTAAATAGGTGTGGCATTCCCTGAAGCCCCTGTAGTCACCTCTCATCTAGTGATTTCAAACTAGCTCTGACACTCCCCCAGATTAAAATTGCGGATTTCAGAAACCCACAGTCTGTGGATAAATCAGCATCACAGTGGGGTGGATTTGTTCACTGAACAGATAATGTAGAACAGAGATTTGATCCCATAAGGTCGCATACACTAAGCTGAGATAAAGAAAAAAATCATTGTAATTACTATGAACCCAAGGGCTAAGTGATAATTTTAAAATACTGTCCTCGTAAACACTTTGTCAGTTGGACTTAAGGTTGCACAGAGACACAGTAAAAAATAAAATGAGTCTAAAAAGCAGTGATTTTTTAAAGTCAGAATTGGAACTGTGTTGTAAATGAATGAAAAGCAAAGCATGGTGATTTAGCAGGAGCAGCAAAGAGATTTGCTTAGAAAAGGTGAAGGTCTTAAATAGAATTCTCAAAACAGGGAAGAAGAAAGATATTTTTCCCATACTTAACTGCTTTTAAAATCAAAACTAGTGAAATTGAAGCTACTTTTCTTTCTGGATCAGTATTCTACAACAGTTCATATAGTAAAACAATCAAGATGTTAGCAAAGACTTTTTTAAATTAAAAGGCTTCTATAAGAAAGGTGGAAAGTAGAAAAGTATACAATTATATCTTCTAACAATGTCTTTTGTTTATTGGAACAACCACACTAGCTTATTAAGATTTGGACATATTTCAGAAAGAGAATTTGAGAATATAAGTATAAAACTAAAAAATTTGTTGAGTTTCTTGATTAAAAATACTAAAATCTTAAATAATGTAAAATAATATAATCCTACATGGAAAAGTAGGTAATTCTTGCACTGTAAGAAAACACCAGACTTTAAGTAGTACTTTATTGATGCTGAGATATAAATGTTAAGCAAAACATAAAACAATAAATTAAATCCAGCTTTTTGGAATTATGGACGAGTAGTTCATGACCTTCTCAGTGGATTTACTCTGAAAGCAAAGAATGATTTTTAAAGAAGTGGATGTTGTTTCACACACAAAATTAAAAAATTGTATCTCTTGTGCCAAGAGACTCATAAAGCAGACCTGGGAATAATATGAGGCCTGTCCAAAAAGTATCCATCTGTTCAATATGAAAAAGAGACATTTATTGAAGAGGTCTGTCCAGAAAGTATCCATCATGTAATGTGAAAAACAGACAAATTTATTCAAGAATATACAAGATACAAGAAACACTGAACCTAGGACAACGTTGCCTCAGTCCTCTTCAAAGAAGATACCTTGGGACCTAACACAGTTCTCTCAATTGCCATCAGCTGCCTTGTGGTATTTTCCTGAACCTCATTAACAATCTGAAATCTCTTCCCTTTCAAAAATGATTTTAGTTCTGGGAAAAGCCAGAAGTCACAGGGTGACAAATCTGGGCTGTAGGGGGGCTGAGTCACATGGGTGATTTGATGTTTTACCAAAATCTCTGCCTAAGACACGATGCGTGAGCAGGTGCATCACCATGATGAAGCTGCCAATCACCAGCTGCCTATAGTTGTCTCCTTCTGAATCATCCAAATAGTTTCCATGGAGGAATGTTCAAGTTTAACATAAAATCTGATCCAGATCCATTGCTCTACTTGCTCATTTTGAATGAGGGGGCCACACAGTATGTGTGCCCACTCTACATTATCTACTGCTCCCACTGACTAGTACAGTAAACTCGCCATTGTTCACACGTGTGCATTCCAGTCCACTCTCCTTGGCTGCTGGTCACACTGATGTCCTGCAAACTGTGCTCATTGTGTTAACAATGGCTGGAATTTTTCTGGAAAGACCTTGTATAAAGTAAGACAAACATCTGGACCCAAAGTAAAGTGAAAGAGAAGGGAAAGATTATCCTTCAATAACTAGAGTTATTTTCTGCATCAGATAGAGAAGAAATGAAGCTAAAGTTATAAGCAAATTAAATAAATTTTAAAAAAAATGTCAGGTCCTGCTTGAAGGATGTAGGAGACTAATAGAAGAAACTTGAACATACAACATATCCATGCATAGGTTCATTGCTTTCTGGAGGCTGCCACAGCAAAGTACTTCAAACTCAGTGGTTTACACAACACAAAATTTATTGTCTGACAGTCTGGCAGCTACTAGACATTTAACATTAAGGTGTCAGCAAGTATGGTTTCGTCTAAGGTCTGTGAGGGTGAACATGCCCTCTGCCTGTCTCCCATCCTGTGGTCAACTCAAGCATTTCTTGGCTTAGGAATGACATTCTCACTGTGCACACAGTCCTCCACTTATGCCTGTCCATCATGTTTCCAAGTGTCACCTTTCTGCAAGGACACCAGTCATATTGTATTAGAGATCACCCTAATGGCCTCCTCTTAACTGGATAATTTGCAATGACCCTGTTTCCAGATCAGGCCACATTCGCAGATACTAGAGGTTAGAATGTCAACATGTTTCGAGAGAAAACAATTCAACCCATAATAACAGGAAAGAAAGTAATAGAAAGGGATGTTTTTGATGTCTCTGAAATAGCTCAAATTACTCAAATCTTATGAAATTAAAAAAGAGAACACTGTGGAAGGGAAAGATTTCCTTATAAAGGTTCTCATCAGAACTCGCTTCCTTAAGCTTCTGTAGCTGAGTAGGTTTAGGGTGAATCTCAAACAGACATGATAAGATCAGGAAGTAAATATCTTGAGAAGCAGGAATCCTGGACCTGTGCTTATCCTCTAGGAATCTGCAGCAGATTCATTAATATGGAGACAAAAGATCTTTTGAGAGAAGGAAATACAGAAAAACTTGAGCACTAGAGTGGATGTTTCATATTGGGGCATCTGGGTAGTAGAATTAAATACAGTCTGTTTTCCTACTGAAAGATGTTACAACGAACATTTTGATGGGTGATTTTTCCCAGACAAACTGAAAAATTTGAACCGGCAATGACTGGCATCTTCTGAAAGCTGAAGCCTAAATGATTATTCACTTCTTTCTCATGCTTTTCATCTATACCACCTTATAACACCGAATCATCACTTTTTCTTGGAAATGTATTACAGAGGTCACGCTGAGGTTAATTTTGGATGAATGCCATCCCTTTAAAATATTTCAAGTGTGGCAAGCATGAGAAAGTTGAAGTTAAAGTCAAATTTCCAGGTGTTAGTGTTAGACAACTGTAAAAGAAAGTACTCTAAAGCCTCCCACACACCAACCCTGGCTGCCCTGTGAAGCTACCACCCACACACACACACAAAAAAAACCCTAAACAAAAAAAGGGGAAAGATTTTCGAATTGAATTTATGTTTAGATTTCAAATTTGGGAATTCAATTTCAACAAAATATCACATTGGCATTTTATTCTCATGAACCCTGGGGGGATGATTTTTATCCATGTTTGAGGGAATTCAATTATTTTATCGGATTCACTGGATAATTTCAAATGAGCTATGTTGAAAAATCTACCTTGTTAGAACATGGCATGGGATATATAATTGGCTAAGCCATTGCAAAAAGCTAACTTATTGCCCAATTTGGACTTATTTTAAAGATTCTTATGGGAAATAGATGATATACTTACTACCATATATTTGGATGATAAGCCTAGAGTGTTGAGTAGAAACAGGTTTAGTATTATTAGGAAGGAAGAGATGTTATTTATTTTCAATACATTGCCCTTCCAGTGTACTTACATAGTATAGTATGTTCACAGACAACAGAGCACAGTCCTATTCTAACCTGAATATACTTCGGTATCTTTTATTTAGTTTTGTAGCTAATTTTATTAATTTTGATAAATAATGAATTATAATGTATGAAGACAACTAATTAAAGAAATTTATAGAGTTCTGGAGAAATCCTTTACTGCCAGTCCCCTAAGTTAAAGAAGTTGGAGCTTCCATACTGAGATTTAATTAAACTATTCACAGCTTGATTGTTCTCACCCCCAATAAATCATAAAATACTGTATGTATTAGTTAACTATTGCTTTAGCCATGCTGCACAACAAATTACCTCAGGACTAAGTGGCCTACTAAAAGAGCTTGCAATTCAGCTGGAACACTGGTTTCAGACTACAGATCAGATGTTCTCAGCTCCGTCCTTTGGGTTATGTTCATGTCTCCTTGCTCCAGCCACTGTCGAGGTATTTTTTCCTTATGGCAAGTCTCGTTAGTACCAGAGAACGATATAGTAGCTCAAGTAAGATCATTTCAGCCCAGCTTCTCAACACATCTGCCCACCCCCACCAGCAGACAAAATTTACACGACCAAGCTTAAAGTCAGTGAGATGTATATTCAGACGATCTGATCAGTCACCTATTGTAATAATATGAAACTCTATAAAACAAAGTTTTATATGTGATGACCATCATTTTGTCTATCATACTCAAAACTATCATCTTGGACCTAATTTTTCACCTTAATTTCAGGTTTACCACTACAAGTTACTTGTTATTTTTGATTATCTGTTTAATAACAAATTTCCTTTACAATCTTTAAAATTTTAGTGTCTAGAAATTTGCTTTTCACTGTACTAATCCTGTGCTTTTTCAGATGCCACCATTTTATAATTTCCATGGGGCTACTCACGTGTTTTTGGGTTTCTACATTCTGTACTCAAAATGTTCTCAATGATCCCCCCTCAAATTACTCCCACATTATACCTTTTCATCCATCCTCATCCTGTTTCTCCTCATTTGACTATCCTTCCCAGAATTCCAGAATCTCTACTCATAGTAATTCTATTCAGCCATCAAGACCTTACAGATCAAAATTTCCAACAACAACAAAAAGGTATATTCCTCATTTTTTTTTTCCCTTAACTGACCACATTTTGCCAAAGTTAATTGGGTTTGGGTACTATGCCTTTAAAGACAATAGCAAGAAGAATATCATATACATGCAAAACAAAACACAGTCCTCACCAATTAAAATATTATTCATATTATTCAGCAAATTTTTATCATAAAACAACATTTAAAAAACTCAGAATATAGTCTAGAGACAAAGACATGCATTAAAGAGAATTTATTATAAAGGATCCTAGATACTGAAGAACTGAAAAGGCAAAAAGGACAACTGTGGCACAACAGAAGTATCAAATGAAGGCAGCAGCTGCCAGCCCGCTATGACTGGGGGACACAGGGAAGGGGTCTGATCATAGAATTAGAGACGTGAATGAAGGGTCCTGCGAGCTGAAACTCTCACATTTGAAGTAGTATTGCTTGACTTTGTCCTTGTGTCTGAGCTGAAAAGAGGGCCCCAAGGACTTGGACCAAACCTTTGAGAAGGGGACACTAGCCACCAGATGCTGATGTCTCTGAGGGTGCATGATGAGACTATTTCTAAGAGTACAAACTGCTGGTGTTGGTGTGAAAAAGCAAAATTGGAGACAAGAATAGGAAGCAAACAGGAAGAAAAACACGACAGCAGGAAACCTATCCCTCTCCTTTTCCAACCTTATAGTCTTCTTTTCAGAACACTCTGACGGAAAAGCCTAACAGAAAACAGGGTGACAAAGGAAAAATATAGTTTGCCAAATGACAGACCCTGCGTCACAAAGCCAAGTTGAGGAGGAAAGATTTGGAGTTGTAAGATCATCTTTTCCCCATCTGTAGAAATACTCAAATAGGAGAAAAGTGCCTAAAACTTGTTTTATCAATTTAACAAACATTTTCCAGAAAAACATATAATTTTCATCACTGCAGATCTTGTAAAACAGAATTGTCAACATTTATTACTATTACCACTATTAACAGTAATTAATTATTAAAATTGTATTAAACATGGTAATAATTAGATTTGAGGATCAAAATGTTACCCAATCTGTTGAGATAGAGAGAAGAGCCCTCCAAGATAGTCTTAGTTTTTCTAAGATGATATAAAGAAAAAAAAATCATATTTAAGCAAATTTTAAAATGTATGTAGTATTTTCTGTAACTATAATAAAAAAATTTAATAAGAAAAGTTAGAAAGATTGGAAGAAGGTTACATGTGACCTACTGGACTCAACCAAAATGGCTACCACCAAATACCCAAATCCTAACAGCATGCCTCAAACATAACAAATGGATCTCAATTGCCTTTAAAATAAAGAAAATTTCAATGGAATAAATAATACAAAAAATGTAGTCTACTTGATGATACAGCTGAAGAGGGATATTAACAGGGTAAACATAAAACTTTCCGGAGGGAAACCTTCACCAGGCTCTCACTGATAGAGTTTCATTAAAAAGGATTTCCCAGTAAGTGGTTAAAAAATACTGAAAAATAATCCATAGTGGGTGAAGGTTATGCTACAAAACCCAAAGTAGCATTAGAAAATCTAAGACATCATTATCATCTGATTACTGTGTAGAGGTTCTAAAACTAATATGTGTACAATTAAAGACATAAAATAAAAAGTTAAATGCATAAGAAAACAATTCTGTATAAATAATAAAAAACAAATTTGAAAAATGAAAAATGAAGGATGATGTTGAGAAATACATTCATGAATTTAGCAACTCATGAAGAGGCCGGAAATATAGAATAAAGGCAGATAAAATGCAATATACAGGTGATGTACCACAGAACTGTATATTTGAAACGTATATAATTTTTTCACCAATGTCACCTAAATAATTTAAAAAATAATACTCTGCATTCTTTTAGTTTTATTGTTTTATACATTTCAAAATGGAGATAAAATGACTTTAATCCACCATTTTTATAATAAAGCTATTATTTTAGGACATATATAGTGTAGTATTCACATCAGTTGTCAAATCAACTGCCTAGGTATCACAATTCTTGTGTTCAAGTAGCCCTTACTTTACATAACAACGTCTCATTCACCTCGCTTCATCTTCTCATATAGACGTTTCATGGTGTCCAATCATCACAAGAAGAGTAAGTGCAATAGAGTAAGATATTTTGAGAGAGTGACTACATTCTCATACACTGTAATTTAATTTCAGTATATTTTTGGGATAGTTCTATTTTACTACTCGTGATTGCTAATCTCTTACTGTCCCTAATTTATACATTAAACGTTACCATAGAAATGTACATACAGGGAAAAAAAACATAATATATAGACAGTGTGATACTTTCTTCATTTCAGACATCCTCTAGGAGTCTTGGAATGTATTCCTGTGGATAAGGTGGGACAATGGTAATATTCTGTTTTATGTTTAAGTTTTTATCATTACTAAAATAAATAATATTTTATATATAAAATTCAGTATAACATACATTGATAATGGCCTGTTCCTCCCAAATTTTGCAAAATAAAATGATCTAATTATAAAAATGATAAACTTGTATACTTTTAATCTTTTTTTCAAATCTAAGTGCAACTCTCAAAAGTCTTTTAAACTTGTGCTACAAAAATTTTTACAAGATCGCCCTCTTCTGGCCACAGCAGTTATTTCATTCCTTTTTATCTACAATGGCCAAAATCTGCTGCAAGGTGTGGGCAAAGCTAATGTATACTAATCTGGCATCAAAGAGATAAATAAATGGACACTCCTTAAAATGAAAAACAGGAAGCTCTTTTCAATATCTCTAATACACATACTGTTCTATTAAAGTCTGTTTATCTAACTTCATTCAAGTTTTCTGCCTCACTGATAGTCTGAGGATTCATTTGCCAAGCTTGGTAATAAGTTAATAAATGAACTGAATGCTTGAGGTGTTCCAGATGGACTTAAATTGTAAATTCTGTCATTCACAAAAGAGACTGAACTCATAAGGCAGAAAATGCAAGCTTCCAAATGCAGACTCACCTATGTACCTTAAAAATAGAAGTGACATGTAAGCTCCATTTAATAGCCTTTCAGAACTTATTTTTTCATCTCAAATTTGCAAATCTGATTGAAAACAATAAAGTAGAAGTCAAAAATATTAATAAACAAAGAACAATAAATACCTTGAAACTTACACAATAACAGACCAAAAATACTTTTGAATATGTACTTGTATCACTATATCATATTTATTAGTCTACTTTAATCATTAAATTTAATTTTATAAAATTAAGAAAAACATGCATGAAAAGTTTAGTGGAAGTTACTGTTTTTATAAAGCATATCAAATTATTGCACTGGAATTTCCAGAAGCTATTGTTAAGTTCTTCCATTTCTTCAATAAATATTTACTATGTGATGGTAATTCAAAACAAATAAAATTTAGTACTCTCAAGAACCTCATGGTATGTCACTAACATTGGGTTCCATTAAAAAGTTTCAATAGCCCTGGCTGGTGTGGCTCTGTGGATTGGGCGCGGGCTGCAAACCAGGTATCGCAGGTTTGATTCCCAGTCAGGGCACGTGCCTGGGTTGCAGGCCATGTTTCCCAGCAACCGCACATTGATGTTTCTCTCTCTCTCTCTCCCTTCCCTCTCTAAAAATGAATAAATAAAATCTTTAAAAAAAAAAAGTTTCAACAATTTGGAACCCCTGGTAACGATACTCAACTTGATTTTGAGTTGTTTGCAGGAGAGGGTTTATAGCTTTCATCGGATGTTCAAAAAAGGTAATGACCCGAAAGCTTAAGAACAATCAAGTGAGATAAGAAAATGTTAACAAATTACATAGTAGTTGATATTCTAAAATACCAGTATAAAAAACTGTAATAGTAACTCTTCATAAGAAATTCAAGGAAGGTTCCTGAGGAAAGATAACATATGCTCTCAATTTTGAAACTCAAAAAGAAGTTCATTAACAAGAGGACTTCAAAAAGTTCCAGAATATATGTAAAAGCAAAGTTGACTCCTTGAGCTGGAAGGAGTCACTGGAAAGAGTTCTTTGGTGGGACTAAACTAAAGGATACAAATTAGGCAATTTTGTCCACAGCATTAATTGCTGTAGTTATTACATTTACAAAAGTACTTAGTACATGGTACACAGATACACAGTGTTAAATTTAAAAAAAAAAAAGGAATAGGTTTGAATGATAGAGAAGAGGCAAATAATGAAATTTCTTGAGGGCCTCACAAATAATTTTGTCCTCCACCCTTTTCAATCATTTAATGAATAGGGAACCATTTGCGTTTTGTTGTTTGTTTTTGTTATTGTTGCCTTTTTAGTGAAAAAAAATCATCAGATTTGAGTACAATGTCATTTATGTACAGAAAAGATATTGAGTCTTAGAGAAATGATAATAAGACATCAAGTAAAACATCAGTAGGGCTGCGAGTATGACAAAAAGGACATAAATTTTGCCAGTATCTGAAAAGAGAATTCAAGATTTAGATAACTAAGAGAATGAAAGAATGGAAAAAAGGACTGATTAAAAACAAACTCAGTTTCTTAGATTAGATGACTTAGATGGGAGATACTATTACTCAAGATTTTTTTTAAATGAAAGCAAAATTTAAAAAATAAAGGTGTGTTTGGAATACTGCAAAGCAAAATATAAACGATCTTGTGGTATCGTGGCTAATAAGGGAATAAAGGCAAAGCAACTGTGGAAATCTACAAATTATTAAAAAGTTCTTAGTTTGGAGAACGTGTGTGCTATAGTTACAATGTTAAAAGGACAGTTACTTTTAGAAGGCACAGTAATGACACTAAATGCAGGTTGGTGAATAAAACATTTTCTAACATTCGATGTTACTGGATGAATTGAGAATTTCAACCTCATGTTATGTACATGAGAAAGATAATGAGGGAATCACATAGAGTTCACTCTATTTTCTATTTTCTGATGTTTTAGAAAAGTTTCTTTATTAGAATATTTCCAGGCAGTTATGAAATGTCAGAAATGTCACTATTAAAGAAATACTGCTTCTTTCAAATCCTTTGTAAAAATGCAGATAATATCGGTTCATTTCTAATGAGAAGGCATGCTATCATTTTCCCTATACAAAGAATGCATCTCTTTGCATTGAAAGATTGTATCCTAACAGTTAATGAGGCTTCAAGAGATAAAACAGTATACTGTCTAGCACATATATAGCATATATACAGAGTCCAGCACAAATAACCCACCTCTTTATGAGCTGGTAATCTATACCAAACCTTTTATTACAGAATCATAAGCATGTAATTCTGCAACATAACAAGAGCACACCATATGACATTTTAGGTGAAATGTTCACATTGCTGACCACCCCATGAAAGACATTCATGTACCCTACCAACCACACTTCAATGGCATTACTTCTGCCAGACACTGTATATATAATTTAAGATATATCTAAATAACTCTCCACACCTTTAATTATATATTGACATATTTCATATATAAATATTTATTTAATCAGTTATAAAATAGTTTCTATCAAAAAGGCATTTGCAATGCTTTTTCCCTGTGAAGTATTTGGATTATTAATTTACTAAAAATCATTTTAGATTTATATTACACTGACCTCACCACAAAATAACATAAATAATTGGTGATAATTGAACCTATTTTGTTTCACTGTAAATACAATACCAAGATGTTCATTTAGCTTTCTGTACAGAAACTAATATTTATACCTCATGCTGACATAGCCAAATCAGCAACAATTTGGATTATGGAGTCATGTTAACGATTTAATTTTTCTGCAATCAATCAAGTTAACTACACTACATTTCAAAGAGCCAAAAATAACTGAAATTTGTTTTTTGATTATGTAGCTTCCACACAAAATGGATCATTCTGTTGAAGCAGCTGGACACAGGAAGGGTGACTGCCCAGAGTAGAGCTGCATTAATCCCAATAATAACTATTTACAATTTTGAGCAGGGGTTAATTAGGAAAAAGATAAAAAAAAAGAGAATGCTTCTGAGAGATGCAGAATTTCTGTCTATTCCAAAATGCAAGCATATGCAGAGCCTATACTACATCATTCTGAAGTGCTATTCCTTCATGATTCACTGAACTACTCGGTCATGGACACCAAGTATAGCCCATCTCCCTACCCCATCTTCCTACTTTGCCACCTTCCCTGGATTTATATCCCTATTCTATAGCATGCAAAGCCAACTAATTCAAAACAACCTCCACCTCTGATACAGCAATAAAAGCTTTAGGCATTTGTTTTTGCCTCTCTGTTGCATCCACCGTCTGTGAACAGGCTGTCTGCACATCACCTAATGTCTCTTGTTTACAACTTCGCATCGCTGTGCTTGCAGCAGCAGCAATAGCAACTACACTTTGAGTTTAACCCTAACCTTAAGGAAGTGAGAGAATGTAAACAGTTCTCCAATGAGGTATTATAAATATCGAAGCAGCCCTTGCCTGTTGTTAAAAGCAAAACAGCAGGCCCCTAGTGGAGCTGCTGATGCTAAGCCCTATGTTACCAAACTGAGACCTAACTTAATTATAGTTGAGGCTCTCCCAGAAGTGAAACCTTAAACCAGCCAATCAGTAATCATTTGATTAGTATTGGCTAGGTAATCTTCCCGATAGACCTTTTCCATCCCCTAAATGAAAGTAACCTTGTGAGAAATAGCGTAGTTTTTTGTTTGTTTTTGACCTAGTATAATTTCTTTGTTTCTGCTCCCTTCTGCCTCTAGAAGCCTTCATCTTACGCAGCTCTTCAGAGCTCCTGACCATCTGCTAGACCCAGTATTGCCCAATCCAGGAATCACTGAATAATGACAATAAGATGATTAAAATATACTCAGTTGAATTTTGTTGCTTAATATCATCAACTATGAATTAGGCAGTACACTTTTAACAAAGGAGATACCAAGAATCTGTACTTGCAGGAACACAGAAATATTTAATTTTCAATGTTAGGCTTCTGTAAAGGAACTACTCTTGAGGGGCTAAAACAAGTTTCTTCATATGACCATATTAGCATAAGGTGTTGCTAGACAATTTAACTGGAGTAAGTCCCTTGCACCCTGGGCAAAAATGGTTATTGACAGGCGAAATATTGTTGTCGGTAAACTATATCTAGTAACGACTGCATTGGTATTAATATTAACCTTTAAATAACAGTCACATGTTTGAAATTACTATCCAAATATGTAGCTCATTAATATAGCTCTTAGACCTGGAAGCTCCACACTGTATGAATTATATCAGAGTGTCCCACGTCAAATAAGGAATCAATATTATATCTTTCCTGAAATAATGACATTATACCTGTATTGTCTATGGTAAATGACCCATGTTTAATGACTGAAGACATTTTATGTGTACTTATATCTTATTTCTCCAAGAGTATGTGTATGTCAGGTGGGGGGAGGGTAGGAAGGGATTCTGTCCAGCAAGTATCCAGTCACATCCCTCATATGAAAAAGGGGCATATAATGAAGATATAAGGCATAAGAAATACTGTACACAGGACAGTGAAGCCTCAGTTCCCTTCAAAGTTATGACTTTCTTGAAGGAATCTGGTTCATCGGTAGCAGTTTGAATCAAGTAATTGGCAATTGCAGCATAATGTTCCTTCTGCTCTGGTAGCAGAAGCTAAAGAACAAATTTTGCCATGATGTTTCATGCCAAGATCCTGCATCAGAATCTCAGACACAGTAGTGTTTGGAATCCCCAGATCAGCTTCTAGTTCTCACATTGTTGGTCCCAGATCTTTGTTCATTGTAACCTGCACACACTCAATATTCTCAGGTGTTTGCTTACTGCAGGCCTTCCAGAATATCAATTGCTTTCAAAAGATTTTCAACCGCCCTTGAAGTATTTGAGCCATACTTTTATTTGAACTGCACTCATTGCATTGTCCCCAAAAGCCTTCTGAATCATCCAAATACATTCCAAGGAGGAATGTTCAAACTTAATGCAATATTTTATGCACATTAGTTGCTCACTCACTCAGTCATTTTTAATGTGATGGTCACACAGTACACATACTCACTCAATGATGTCCACTATCCCCACAGACTAGTGCAGTGAAGTCGTCATTGTTCACACACACGCATTCCAGTGCACTCTCCTTGGCTGTTGGATTAAATCGATTGTCACACAAACTGTCCGCCTTATACTAACAATAGCTAGACTTTTTCCAGATAGACCACACACACACACACACTCAAAATAAGTCTCAATTAAGATTATTTCTACATACCCTTAGGCATAAAATCATTATTTCCACAATTAAAAAGTATCTATGGAAGGAATTATAGGTATTATATAAAATCTCAGTTTTTATGGAGGTAACTAGGTAGTGCTAGTGTACTGATAATAATTATAATAATTAAAATAATAATAAAATAATAATAATGAAGTATGATTACTTTAACTTAATGTTTTGATTCTAAACTGCACACATCTAAATGACTAACCCAAATATCCTACATGCCGAGCAATGTGTTCAGTACTTTTGCAATGTATATTCTATTTTTTGACCTAGCTTTACTGTTTAGGAGTCATGAAGTCTTAATTTACGTTCTCAAATCTCTTTGAATTTTGGTTTGCTAACTAGTGCTAGAATGAGTATAATAATATATAACAAATCATTAGTAGCAAGAATTAAGAAAATACTAATAAAGTTTGTAAATTGTAATTATTTACTAAGCATCTAGTTAATATTAAATACTTTCTGACATTGATTTTTGTATACAGCCTGCCTTTCCTGTCATATGGCATGCCTAATAAGAACATAGAATATTTCTTTTTTTATGCACAAAATATTCAGTAATTCTTGGTTTTATTAACAGCCTGGTTTTATTTATATATTATACGCAAAGCTCCATGTAATCGTGTTATTCTTTAAGTAGGAAAAAACCCTATACATAAGTTTAGGATATAGACTAATTAATATGAATATTTTTAGGAACTACCATATTGGCCAAATGTTTCAAACAACTATTTCTTAAATGTATAAACAGAAATTTAAATCACAAAATCATGGTGAATTCATTGGGTTAATACATTTTCTCTAAAAGTTTTCAGATATAATATAAATGAGATAGATATATGAAAATAAAGAAAATGTTTATTTTTTCATACGTTTATCAAAACAAGTCCATAATACTCTTAGTGCTGTGAATATAGTAGCAGTAGGTAAAATATATGAAATCTTAGTTTTTACGGAACTTAGAGTCTGGTAAACTCAGGGGGGTGCATAAATAAGTAATATAAAGTATTAAATATCAATCAAGCTGCATTAAACTATAAAAAATAAAGCATGGAAAAGAGTAGAATGTTTCTAAGGTTGGTAAAGACTTTTTTCACAAGATAAAATCTGAACAAAAGTCAAAGGAAGTGAAGGAGTATATCATGTAGATCTTGGTGAACAACAGTCTATGCACAGAAACAGTAAGGCTCTTAAACATTGGAACAAGAAGATTCTTAAGGCATAGAAGTTAAATATAAGAAGGAGCTGGTGGAGGATTTTAAATAGGAAAGTGGTATGATTGGATTGATATTCTAAATATATGCATAATAAATTATTGCCAACTCTAAGGTAACATTATTATTTCAAAATCTTACTTGTGGAGCAGCTGACAGTCTATCTCACATAGAGCGAGCGCTACGCTTGTGTGCTGGCCATCTCCACCCGCAGAGACTGCAGAGTCTGTTAGAAATGGGTATGGGCAGAAACTGGGCCCCGATATATACATACAAGCCGATGATGCATGATGGGAGGTCAAAGACAGCAGTAAATTGACAGTACTAGGAAATCATTAAAAAGTAGCCCAGCCCAACATGGAATGTCAATTTGGGCTTGCTGTTGGGTGTCTGAATTTATGAACATGAGTGAGGCAAATAAATAGAGAATACTCAAAAGATTTTAGATTTGGACATGTGAAGAAGATGATACATATGATACCAAAAGCAGTTTGCCTTTATTAAAATGTAAAATGTAAAGCATCAGTTTATAAAACATTCTACATTATGTGTATATGATTAAGGACATTGAGATCAATCAGGTAAAATCAGGGAGCCACCAAATATTCACACAATCACTCAGCCTTGCATTCCATACATCACTCTGACATGCGGCAGAGAGGAGGAGGACAGGTGAAGGAGGCCACAGTTGCTACGGGGTTTTTTAGCTGTCGGAGAATTGGGATCAGAAGGAGGGCAAAAGTAGTAACGATAGAGAAGATGGATTGATTGCAAAAGGACATGGAGAGTAAAACCAGAAAATTGATGATGAATCACAGGAGGAGATTAAGGTGAAAAAAAAAAAAAAGAAGTCAAGAATGACTTCTAGGTTGTGTTAAGAGATCCAACATTGCTGCTAGCAGAGAGAGAAAATAGAAAAGAAAGTGGCCTTGGGAAAAGGAATAATTGTTCAGTTTTGACTTTTTTGAAGCTAGCAAGAAAAGACTTTGATTAATTAATCCTAGATGGCAAAGAGAGGTCTAGGAGGACAGATAAACTTGGAAAATGCGGCATATAATTAGTATTTTAAGCGAGAGTCAATGAAATCACCCAAAGGTACTATGTGAAGGAAGAAAAGCAAGTTCAAGAAATCAAATTTTAGGGAAGACAGAGAGTCTAGAAACTTTTAAAAAATGAAGAGAATAATAAAGGGTTTTCTCCATCAGGAAAAACGAATGAGTGAAAAATTTCAAGGAACAGAGATCTTCGAAATTTGACTATGAGCTTTGTAAGGGCATAGATGTTGCCATTACCTCTGTTCTGCTGGGTCCCCAGCACACAACCTGGCAAATAGTAAACTCACAGTAAAAAGTTAACAAAACAAAAGAGAAGAAAAGAAGCAGTAAAAGTAAAAATAAAAATTTAGTCCCTGGCTGGTACAGCTCAGTGGATTGAGCATGGTACTGCAAACCAAAGGATTTCAGTCAGAGCACATGCCTGGGTTGTGGGCCAGGTCTCCCCACCCCGAGTAGGGGGCGTGCAAGAGGCAACCACACATTGATGTTTCCCTCTCTTTCTCCCTTCCTTCCCCCTTCTCTAAATAAATAAATGAAATCTTTAAAAATTTTTAGATTAAAATTTTCAAATATAAGAACCAATATGGTCAATGACTGAAGAAGATGGAGAATCTAGAAGTGCTTCCTAATAGGGAAGCTAAAAAAATTATGAGAGTGTATCTCTCTTGTCTCCACTCCATATATTTTACTACCAACTTAATGCCCTAAATCTATTTTCAAACTACAGGAAAAAAAATTGGAAAAATATGCAAAAATAAAAGTTTAAAAAGATAAGATCTCATTCAATGACTACCACTTCTGTATTCAGAAATAATTTCATTCAAAGACAGTAAAATTTAAAATCAAGAAAACTAATGGAGTTCAAATTCATCATCTTTAAAGTAGGAAGCTACCATGATATACCTTATTTTAAATTATGAGTGTAAATACACAATTATCTGAGGCATAAAATTATTACTTTGTAGGAATACTAGGCTGGATTAACTAGGAAACAAAGATGGAAAAATGGAAAAGGCTGCTGGAAAAATTAGATATTATATCTAGTGAGTGCTGTGGAGAACTTTTCAAATAGCCATAGCCCATTACCTGATCTAATTGTATGTAAATCTTCATAAATATATACAAAAGAAAGTAAAATTAGGTAAACTTCATGGCAATTTTTAGTGTTAAAGTAAATAATTTTAAAATTGAAATTATGGCCAATATGCCAGATATAATCTTTCTTAATCTCACTGCATGTCATACTGGAGAAAGGAAAGAGAGTGTGTAAAATTAGACATAGGTATGAAAAGGGAGAGGAAAAGAAAATAAGACAAGAAAAAAGATAATATTCAAAATATAAAGCAAATTCAAAGGACGAGGAAAATATCCTTTAAAGAAATTTACAGAGGAAGAAATTATTTTAAACTGACAAATGGGAAATAGACATTAAAATAGATATGAATTACTATATTGGCTCTGCACATCTTCTTAGACAGGATGAAG
This sequence comes from Tonatia bakeri, assembly GCA_004024845.1. NCBI lineage: Eukaryota > Metazoa > Chordata > Mammalia > Chiroptera > Phyllostomidae > Tonatia > Tonatia bakeri. Next base: position 25,020 of record PVIA01004608.1, read on the forward strand.
CTGAAGAGTAATGTACAGGTCGGTTTAGATCAGGGGTGTCAAACTCATTTTGACCAAGGGCCACATCAGCCTTCAAAGGGCTGAATGCAATTTTAGGACTGTATAAATGTAACTACCCTTAACTAGGGGCAAGGAGCTTGGCACTGCTGCTGGGTAGAAACAAGGTGCCGGGCCAGATAAAACAAGGTGGAGGGCTGGATTCAGCCCGGGGGGTCCTTGTGTTTGCCACCTGTGGTTTAGATAAATGATTCTTGAATCATTTGCCTGTATTTTCAGACTAATCAATCTTGAACCTAGTCAATTTAATAAATTTAATACTCAGAATCAGATGTAAAAGGCCAAGGGAAAAAAAAATCAGTTCATATTTGGAGACAAACAATAATTATGCCTTAAATTTGAGGATTTTTTTTTTTCTCAGAGCTCACAAACATACATTCGGACAAGCGCAAAACATCAAGAAATAAAATGATGTGGATATACTAAAAAAGTTACAGTCTCATCATCCTCGGAGAAGACAAAACCTTCAAAGTTAGAGGTACCTAGAACCTTAGAATTATTTCCTTTGTATGATGGGGAGGAGTCATTCAGCATTTAAGGGTCTGGATCATTATTATAGAAAGATCTAATCAAATCATTAGCTTAAGATTCAGACTTGAGACTAATGAATTCTTTTTTCAAAAGAATTCACTTCTTATTTATTTATTTATTTATTTGAGAGCAGAAGGAAGAAAGAGAAGGCCAGAAACATCAATGTGTGGTTGCCTTTCACACACCCCACACTGGGGATCCAGCCTGCAACCCAGACATGTGCCCTGACTAGGAATCAAACTGCGACCCTCTGATTCAGTTTGGCATTCAATCACTGAGCCACACCAGCCAGGGCTAAACTAAAGAATTCTTGCTATACCGCAATGCCAGAACTGAGTTGCACCCAGTTTTAAGCAAATTAGGTTCAGCAGCTGTTTTTTGGATGCTTTTGGGGCCCTCCTGAGATCTGCATGGAGCAGGACTAGCCATTCAAAAATGAAGTGCTTTATTTTATATAGTCTACTTCTTCAAAGTTAAACAAAAAAAGATTAAAAACATACTCTTGCTTATGGAATACTTTACTTTAGTAAAATTCCATTTTCCATTTTCTTCCCACCTCTCAAAATTTTATGAATTTAATGAAACACTGCCAGCCCTGGTTAAGTGGCTCAGTGGGTTGGAGTATCACCCTACACACCAAAAGTTTGCAGGTTCGATACCTAGTCAGGGCACATAGCTAGGTTGCAGGTTCCATCCCCAGTCAGGGTGCATACAGGAGGCATCCAATTGATGCTTCTCTCATATGTTTCCCTCTCTCTCTCTCTCCCTCTCTCCTTCCCTCCTTTCCTCTCTTTCTAAAATCAATAAACATATCCTTGGACAGGATTAGATAGATAGATGATAGATAGATAGATGGATGGATAGATAGATAGATAAAAATAAAACATTGCTAAACATGTAGCATCTTCATTTTTTCAGTCAATTCTTCTAACTAAAAATATTTAACTCAGCAATAGTTTTAACTATCCTAATATATAAAATATTATCTATGTAGATACCATAAATTCAAACCATATACAGTATGCAAAACATAATGTAAGATACTAGGATACAATGGGTTAAAAAAATAACCTTCCACACATACTACAAATTGCAAACACTGTTCAAATAAGTTTATGAGGAATCTAACAAAAACTGTTTATAGTTTTCTTATATTAATATTTCCAGGAATATAAAGACAAAATAAGTTTTAGTATCTTTACAAAATTATCTAAAACTCTGTTCTTATTATGGTACATTTTATTTAATTTCCTTCACTTCACATTAGAAATACTATACTAAATATTCACCTGAATTTCCACCAGATGTCAGTATATGCATGCAAATGTTTCACTTTGGAAAGAGTACTAGGAAAAAAGTTGAGTTGAATCTTTTATTAAAAGATGTCAGAGAAATGGCTGTGAGAGAGATCTCCTTGGTCTCTTCCCTTAAAAGTTTCAACAATTTGAACAGCTACAATTCAACAAAGAATTCCCTGCTCAATGCATAAACACGTCTGAGAGATTTGCACACTAAAACATCTAACGGTGGGCAAGTGGGAGCAAACCAGGAAGACGCGAAGGGAGAAGAGCGCCAAGGAGCTTTGAGAACAGCCCTGTGGCCCATAGCTCAATGCAGGATTCAGCCTGGAGAAGGGAGGGGTCAGGATGTGGCGGAAACTCCCTTAAGCCCGGAAGAGCAAAGAGATAGAGGTAGAATTCCTGAGTCAAGTGACCAGGGCAGGGATAAAACACAGAAGTGCAGCTACAACTTGGAAATCAGCATATCAACCACAGAAACAAAGGGATGGAGCCTGGTCAGCTTTCCTTAACCTCCCAGAGCTGCCTACCAGTTGGGAACTGCCCTGACTGGTTTCAGAAGCTATAATCCCCCATAGCTAAAAGGCCGAGTGAAAGAGACCTTGGGACCATAAGCCACTAAGGAGACAAAGCTTATCTCCTTGGCAGGGGCACTGCCTCTGCCCCCTTTTACCTCACCTTGCTTGGTCCCAGACAGATGACTGGCTAGCCAATGACAGGTAAGATTCCTCAAGGGAGGGATGACTTAAGACAGGCAAGGTCACGAAGGGGCCCACAGAGAAGGACTTGGGGGGCTATAGAAAAGGGGTGTAATGGACCCTTACCCCTCAGCTTCGACACTGCCCAAGTCCTCTTTGTGTCTGTAAGAAGTCTCCTAATGTCTTGGTTGCCTTACTTCCCCTGCCTGACTTAAGCCTGAAACAATGACAGAGGGCGGTACAGCCCTAGGCAGGAAAAGGAGGTTTCCCTGGGGTGATCAGGCCTAAGAAAGAATGCATAAAATCCTGTGAAACCTGCTTTGCTAAGAATGCCCTCAATTTTCTGATAAGGGTGCAAGCAAGAAATGAGTTTGTTTCCCAAAGTTTTATAGCCCTTTAGCTATCTGACCCTGACTCAGAATAAGTCCTCATAGTTCTTTGTATGTTACCTATTGTTCGATCATTACTGCCTGACAATGACTGATGAACTTTACCTGTATTCCCATGCAAGTTGAACCCGCTCAAGGCCCTTCCCCTCTGAGAAATTGGTCATCTATCCTCCCCAAGCAGACCATGTCTTGGTAGACTTATTCTCATCTGTGGCGGATGGGGAGAGGGTGCCCTTCGGGCAGAGCCCCCCCATGCCTATCCTCACTGTTTGTGTTGGGTTGAAGAGAACATTATCTACACATTTGTGTTTTAACGAAGCACATTTTCTCTGAGCAAAGGGTGTACTTTGCCATGAATGCCAAGTTTGGGTGGGGGCACATGGAGGACCCTGCAGAGGTCTGCTGGTGACCACTGCAGGAAGAGCAAAACAACAAAAGAGGCAGTTAGATTCCCCAGCTCACCCCAGGTACACATATCACAGCTGCACTGCAGGCGCATCTGACTATGGGGGGAGCTGGAAATTCATGGATTTGGAGCCATACTGCCCACCGTGTCCCCTGTGGGGTTGGTTCCCTGGGACAAGGGTGGCTGGATCATAGGGGAGGCAGCCACCTTCCAAGGGAGTTCAGGCCATTTTCCACACCCTGTGGAGATCTGAAAAGCCAGAAAAGTACAAGAGAGATAAAAAAACAAAGAAACAAAAAAATAAAACCTCAAAAACCTGTGATTCAGAGCCACTTACTTTAGCAATAGAAAGACAGCTTCTTATCAATCTACTAGAAAAGTGCAACTCATACATAGATGTCCAGACAGAGAAGGAATCCATCAAACACCGTGAATAACCAAGGTAACAAAGCAGCTCAGAAAGAACATAAAAATATTCTGGAAAATAAACTTAAAGACATAGAAATGTGATTTAAATGGCACAGAATTTAAGGTTACAGTTCTGAATAAAACTCAGTAAGGTGTCAAAAAACACAGGCAGTTTAATGAATTCAGGAACTAAAGTGACTTACTGAAAAATTAAAACTTTAGAAAAGAACAAAAAAGAAATTCTGGAGATGGGGAACTCAATAGAAGAGATCAAGAATGAACTAGTGAGCATAGAAAATAGAGCTGTCAAATGGAGAAGAGAATTGGTGATATTGAAGATAGAAATCCAGAAATGATACAGAGGAAGCAGGAGAAAGAACTGAGCATAAAAATGGAAAGTGTTCGAAGAGAACTGACCCCACGAGAAACAGAAGGATAAGAATAGCAGGAGCACCAGAAGAAGAAGAGCGGGAGAAGGGAACAGAGTGCCTCTTCACACAAATAGTTGATGTGAACTTTCCAAACCTAGGAAAAGAGCTAAAACCTCAAATCCAAGAAGCAAGCAAACAGCACACCTAGTTACCTTAATCCAAAGAGGCCCTCTCCAAGACATGCTGGATTACAGCTATCAAAAATTAATGACAAAGAAAGAACTCCCAAGGCAGCCTGGGAAAAGAATAGAGTAACCTGTAAAGGAGAAGCCCATTCGGTTATCATTGAACTTTTCAGCAGAAGTTCCATGAATTAGACGAGAGTGGAAATAAATATTCAAATACTGAAAGAGAGAAATTGCAGACCAAGAATAAAACATCCAACAAAGTTATCCTTTTTATATGGAGGAGAAATAAAGCCTTTCCAGGCATACTAAAGCTGAGGAAATTGATCCCCAGAAAACCTCCAATGAAGAAAATACTCAAGGGTATTATTCTGCCTGAAACAAAAAAAACTATAGGTCACAAAACTATGCATAAGATGACAAACTTAGAGCATAAAGAGAACTAATTTGTGACAAAAAAATTAAAAAGGAGGATAAATTGTCTGAATTTGCAAAGGACAAAGGAGATCATATATATTCAAAAGAAAAAGGACAACTGTATATGTGAAACTTTCTTTTTCATGGCCTAATGATAAACACACACACACACACACACACACACACACACACAAACACAGACACACACATAACTAAAACTGAGATACATTAAGTTAAAAAAGAAGAAATAGAGGGAAAAATATGGAATACCACCAAAGAAAAACAACAGACAGAAACACAAAGGAAAAGAACCACTAGAGGCACACAGTTACCAGAAAACAAAAGATAAAGTGGCTATAGGAAATCTTCATATATCAATAATCACCCTAAATTTTAAATGGACTGAATTCACCAATAAGGAGGCAAAGAGTAGCAGATTGGATCAAAAAACAAAAACCAAACATATGCTGCTTTCAGGAGATACATCTAAGCTGCAAAGAAAAAGTTAGATTAACATTGAAAGGGTGTAAAATGATTCTCCAAGCAAATCACACGCACAGATAAGCAGGTATAACCACACGTATATCTAGCCAAATAGATTTCAAGATAACAAAGTTAACCAAAGATAAGTAGGAATATTTTGTAATGATAAATGGGACAGTACATCAAAAAGACGTAACACTTCTTACCTTGGCTTGTGTGGCTCAGTGGCTTGAGTACCAGCCTGTGAACCAAAGCCTGTGAGTATCAAAGTGCTGCTGGTTCGATTCCCAGCCAGGGCACATGCCTGGGTCATGGGCCAGGTCCCCAGTAGGAGGCACTCAAGAGGCAACCACACATTGATGTTTCTCTCCTTCTCTTTCTCCCTCCCTTCCCCTCTCTAAAAATAAAAATAAATAAAATCTTTTTTTAAAAAAACTGTAACACTTCTCAATATATATGCACCCAATCAGAGAATAGAAGAATATATAAAGCAGTTTTGGGGTTGGCCAAAAAGTTCATTTAGTTTTTTTCCTGTACAATGGCTCTGGTAGCACTTAGCTGTCTTTAACTTCATTTGAAAAAATTTTGTTAGATTGTATTGTGACAGCTGTCATATCAGCATACATTTAAAAAATCAGAATTGGTGATTTTTTTGTTCAGCCATTTTAATGTTTAGTAAGAAGATACACAACATTTTCAGTGTTATTAGCCTTATTATTTCAAGAATGGTAAAAATGCAGTGGAAATGCAAAAAAAATTTGTGCAGTGTATGGAGAAGGTGCTATGACTGATTGAACATGTCAAAATTTGTTTGCAAAGTTTCTTGGTACTATTGATACTTTGGGCAAATAATTCTTTTCTGTGGGGTTGCCTTGTGCATTGGAAGATGTTTAGCAAGAGCTGTGGCCTCTACCCACTAAAATAGTGGGAGAGAGCCAACATACTCAAAATATCCAAATCAATATTCCAGTCAATAAAGTTATTGGTGAAAATGAAACATGTGTCTTTTATTTTACAGATAAAAGCTAAACAGACTTTTTGGCCAACACAATACTAGCAGAACTAAATAAAGAAACTGACAAACACAGTCGCAGGTGGCAAACTAAGTACGCCATCGACAGCTCTGGATGGATCATCCAAACAGCAAATCAATGAAGAAATATCGGCTTCAGACCCAATGGACATAATTGCCTTTTACAGAGCTTTTTTTTCATCATAAAACATCCAATTATAAATTATTCTCCAGGGCACAGGGAACATTCTCAAGGGTAGATCATATGTTAGGACACAAAACTAGCCTTGACAAATTTAGGAAGACTGAAGCTATACCAAGTGTATACTCTGACCACAATGCTTTAAAATTAGAAATCAACTACAACAAAGAAGTAAAGGAGTTCATAAATATGTGGAGATAAAACAACTGACTACTGAAAATGGCTGGGTCAAAGAAGAAGTAAAAGGTGATATCGAAAGGCCAAGACAAATAAGGACAATACCACACACCAACTTCTGGGACGCAGCAAAGGCAATGATGAGGGGGAGAGTTTATCACAACAGGCTTATCTCAAGAAATGATAAATATCTAAAGAAAACAACCTAACATTACATCTCAAAAAACTAGAATGAAGACCAGTAATAGCAGCCCAGAGTCAGTAGAGGGTGGGAAATGATAAAAACTAGAGCAGAATTGAATAAAATAGAGGACAAAAAGACTATAAACATATTAATAAAACAAAGGGCTGGTTCTCAAAAAAGACAAATAAAATTGACAAACCACAGGCTAGACTCACTAAGGCAAAAAGAGAAAAGACTCAAACAAAATCAGGTGAATGTGCGGGATTAACTCCTGAGAGCAATGGGAGTTGATAGAAAACTCTGAAACAGTAATGTTACATAGTTTTTATCTTTGAAAAGAATAATCTGTTTGCAATTTGAAAAATAAATTAATGAATCAGAGTGTTTTCTTAAACTGCTACCTTAGTAAACATGAACTATTTAACACAATTCAACTACTCTGTTTTAAGATTGTTATAATTTATGGAACATTAGTGAATTTCTGTACTACAACTTAGTTGTATTTTTAAACTAAATATTTCCTCTGAGTAAGACTATTCACTTCTCACTACCGATGTATCTCACAGACCAACCCCTCCATCTCAACTGGTAACTTTTATCCAGAGATGCACCATGCACCCAAACGGGGGCCAGAAGAGCAAACTTCCTTAATCTGCTTTGTAAGTATTACCACAGACAGCTACCTGAAAAGGAAACACTGCAGAGTAAGGAATGTGGTCTTTGTGAGACTATACCCCTTTCTGCTGAAATATTTTATTGTTTTTCCCTATACTATGCTAATTTTGTGTTTGGAGTTGTTAAATATTCCACTACATAAATTACACTGTATAAGAAATTGTGTATTTTTTTCACACCCACCAAGAAAATATGTCTTGCTGTTTTACCCTGGAACTGTTACTACCTAGATAATAATAAAACAACCACATTTTAAATATTGTTCCCAAGAAAATAACATGTTAGCTTTGGGAGCTTGCTAGATATGCTAAACACTAACAATTTCATTATAAAATGCCAAGTTCTACCTCAATGGTGATATTATGCACTAATGTCAAGACAAACACTTCCTACAACTGAGCAACACTTATAGCCAGAACACATGAAATCAGAACGGCTTTGAAGATTAAAATAAAGGGTAACTATGGCTGCTGTGAACATGAATTTGCAAATATCTTTTCAGGACTCTGCTTGCAATTACTTTCTGTATGTATCTAGAATTTAGATTATTTGATCATATCACAGTTCTATGTTCAATTTTTTTATGATACCACACTGTTTACCATAGTGGTCGCTCCATTTTATAATACTAGCAACAGTGCAGAAGGCTTTGAATTCACATCCTCACCAACACAGTGAAGAGGCTGAAACACCCCAAATATTAATCTTCAGATGAATGGGTGAAGAAAAAATATGGTATAAACACACACTGGAGTATTAGTTGGTCTTTCAAAGGAAGGCAGTCCTGTTATGAAGTAGGATAATGAAACGTGAGGAAAATATGCAAAGGAAATAAGCCAGTCACATAAAGAAGTCCTTGAGGATTCCACATATGTGCATGTTTTTACTGTATTGGGGGAGGCTGCATGTGGATAGAAAATAGGGACTTGTGGTGTAAAGCATATAGAGACACCATACAAGATGGAAAAGTTTTGGAGATCTATTGCATAGCAGCAAGAATACAGTTGATATTATCGACCAGTACAGTAAAATCTGGTTATATAATAAATTTTATTATATAATTAAAAAATGTCTGAGTAGATTTTCAGCATATACTAATTAGGTTTGGGAGATGAAATCTAGAAAGAAAAAACACAATAATATTATTAATTTCTAAGTGCCAATATTAAGGTTCTGTGGATGTAAGTATAACCTGCCTATATGTGCTTTGTTTCTACTTATTGATGACAACTTTGAACTTTTGCTGTAAAATATGAAAATACAAATAAAATATCCCATAGTGAGGAAATACTAAAATAAAATAAAGGGTAACTGATTCTAAGAGTATAATATTGAAATTTTTTTCTCTCACCTGTAATAAAATTCCCCATGTTTGTATGTTCCTAAAAACAAAGTGATTTAATGAATTGTAATTGTTATTAATATGTAAGATTTAACATTTGAAATCTTTCAGATGTGAATTCCAAATAAAGACACTTTTTCTATGTCACACTATTTTTCCATTTTGCTATTAAGAAATGTGAATTATTTGGCAATAGTTCTGGGTGTTCCCTTAAAGATATCTGTGAAGTAAAACACTTTCGTTTTTCCAGAATTATGGCCTTCAGGGATTTTGATTATTTAAATTTTCTCAAGTCTTTGATTTCTCTCATCTCTTTCCTGGAAAATCTTTGTCCATAACAGTCAGTTCAGGAAAATAATCTTGTCATATTTTATTCTACTCAAGTTACACTGCATTTTGAAAGCCACTCTTGACACAATTTTCTCAAATAGAAATTATTCGTATCACCTTTTCTAACCCTAGTACGTCCTACACAGATTTATACCACAGCATGTGTTTTCCAGTCCTGTTCCCTCTGTTTCTCGGTTAGCTTTTTCAAAGTAGAGCCTATACATCTAATTGTTTTTTGTAACCCTCAAACATGTGAGCCAGATTTGAGTCATTAAATAATATTTAAAGCTTGAGTCACAGCTCACACTGAGAATAAATCAGGCAGATCCCAATCTAGATTGGGTAAAATCTTCTATTTTCGTAAAATATTGTATCAGTATAGTTGATGAGAGTAAGACCACCACAAAACATGTTTCCCAGGGCAAATGGACACTGTTATACATATGATATCTTCTCTCCAAAATTACACAATAAACTAGTACATACTATAAAACCTATAACTTAGAAAATATTGTCAAACTTCTCCAAACAGCTACCCAAAATTTCATTTATATTTATAAATAATATACTTTTGGTAAACATATTCAGTTAGGTTCTATATGAGTATTTATGTATTTGTATGTACATATATATTTGCGTATAATTTTGCTATGAATATCCTTATACAGGGAGTGTGCATGTTTAAGTTTATAAAATAATGAAAAACAATTTTTACAAAATGATTCCAACCACTTATATTATTACTAATAAAATATAAGACTGACTTACAAGAGGGTTCCCTCAAAAAACAGAATTATCTTCTTCAGAGTAGGCCCTTTGTACTACAAGCTCCCTCCACTTGGTGAGTGTTCCGGGGGCCCATCTGTATCAGTGCGCCAGCTGGCCTTGTTGTGAGAGGTGGTGTTTCAGCTTCAGTGAATTTTTCGAAGACTCAGCGTGTTTGACCATTTCATGATGAGTGATTAATGAGTGTGGGCTCCTGCCTGCACTGTGCTAAGTGTTCAGCAGTTTTTTTACCAAAAAACGGCATGACCTCTCTCCAGGCCCCACCCTCCTTATTCCCTGGGTCTTGTTTCAGGTGACTTTGTTTTGTTTCCCAGGATGAAGAAAGTCCTCAAAGGGAAATTTTTTGCAGAACTAGAAGAGGTAAAACAAAAAACTCCAGAAGCACTAAAAAGCATCAAAACTGACAGGTTCAAAAAATGTTTTTTGAACAGTGGAAAAAGTGTCTCAATGGGTGTTCTGCATCACATGGAGAGTATTTGAAAGTGACTGAAGTTTAAACATGCAAGAATAAATACACATTTTTTTTTGCTATACCCAAGATAATTACAGGATTTTTTTACCTGAAATATTTTTTATCATTATTCTTGTTTATTTTATTACAGTGTCCCAATTTTCCCCCTTTGCCCTCTTCCACCCAGCACCAGCACTCCGCTCCCACAGTCAAACCTCACACCATTTCCCATGCCCATGGGTCATTCATACATGTTTTTGACTAATACCTTCCTCTTCTTTCCACTGTCACCCCTCCCCTCTGGCAGCTGTCAGTCTGTTCCATGTTTCCATGTTTCTGGTTCTGTTTTGCCCATTAGTTTATTTTGTTCATTAGATTCCTCTTATAAGTGCGATCATATGGTATTTGTTTTTCACTGCCTGGTTTATTTCACTTAGCATAATTTTGGGGTCTCCCCTCATACGTTTCAAATATTTAACAAACCTAGCCAAGAAAAAGTGCAATCATCTTAAGGCTGGCTGAGAAACTTCCCACCCCACTCAATGGGTCTGAACGTGTAGGCTGGTAGTAAATGAAGTATCGAACAGATCGTTCTGGTCTCAGGCACCAGCTGCAGTCTCCAAAGCAACACGACACAACACAATGCAACAAAACATATCACATAAATGCTGATCTCTATCTCATTCTATATTTCCCAATTGTTTAAAAATGTGGATTTTAGGATTATATGCAAAATTATTACTTTCACAGTCTTACATATGGAGACTTGGCAAGGAAACCTCGAGAAACTGGCAAGAGGAGCGATATTCTGGGACCAAAATACTCCACGTTGAGAACTAGCCTCTTAATGCAGCTGTTGCAGCAGGTGTGTGCAGGCAGGTGAACGTTTGTAACAGGTGCAGATCTGAGCAACACAAGCTGCAAGGGATGGGTGAACAGACTGTGCAGACCTGCGTACAACAAACCTCAGCACTTGGCCAGAGCTGGTTCTGCAGATATCAGGGAAGGACAAGGCAGCATTCTGATCATTGGGATCTTTAATGGAAGACAAGGATCACCTCAAAAGTGACTGAGCTTCAGAGTACGGGGCTTTCAGGCACTGTGGAGCAATTTTTACTTATTCCATTTTCTTTCTCAGGCCAGAAAGCAGTCTTGTGTAATACCACAGAGGTGCTAAAGATGGTAAAGGCTACAAAACATTCTCACATCATGTTTTGGCCTTTAAATTATTAATGCCAGAAGGGGGTAAGCAACATTAGTACACCTCCTTCAAATTTTATTTCTCTTTGTTGTACTTTTAATGTTTTTCTATGTAACAGTTTGTTATGTAACACATGCCACAAAGAAAACACATATATTTACATGTAAGTTATGACACATGGCTATAAAATGAACACATTTAAATTCACCAAACGCTTAAGAAAAAACTTGACCAAATAAAAAATATTATGTGTGTGCACTGCCATAATATCATCTATCTATTTTACATCATTTTATTGCCTTCTTTCAACATTTCATAGTATAAGTGACTATGTACATATATATACATATGTACATGTATAATTAATACATCAAGGATTGTCCTTGTGTTAAACCCTCATAAAATAGCATCCCACTAAAAGTACCATTTTAGACTTGCTTTTTTCTAAATTTTGTTTCTAAAATTAAACTATACATTTGTTATAAATACAATTCATTTTTAATCTTTGTAATGCTCCCTTTTTATTTATTTGTGTGTTTTCTGTTAATATAATTTCCAGATTTCATGCTATTATGAATAATTTTACTTATGAACATTTGTGCATATTTTTCTTCATTCCATGTGTAAAACTTTATGTAGGTTTTATATTTAGAAATGGAATTGCTTGATTTGATGGGTGTATATGCTGAAATGTATACAATAAAGCCAAGTTATTTTCCAAAGTTTTTGTAACAAATTACCATCCATAGTATCACCAATTTATATTTTAAAATTCCTTAATTTTTGATACTATCATTAGATGCTAACTAGAGCATCACTGCTATCTTAATTTGAATTTTACCAATTACTAACTCGCCATAAGCTTCAAAACGAGTCAAAGTGAAGCGAATGCATCACAGAAGTAGTAATTGATAAAACCTACACTCACACACGGAATAAAGACAGTTTGCAACCAAATCACTGGAACCAAAACATGGAGTGAGGCTCAGGGATATGCTATTACGAAGCAGCTTACACAGTGAGAAAGCAGTGTTTTCACTGTACCTGGTTATGATGCTGAGTTAATGACTAAACTGGTGTTGGAAGCTGAGAGAATCTTCAAGGCTAATCTCCATTTGCTTTTGACTTTAGCAAAGGAAATCCAGAATGGGGTGAAATGCTTATACTTACTTTTTTTGTACTTTGCTTATTTTCATACTTGGACTTATTAGATTTTAATTTCAGTTATATAGATACTTTGATGTCATTATAGAATATGTTTATGAACTTTAAAAATGTATAGTGTTAATAGGTATGTATTCACTTAATTTTGTTTTTCCAACAAAATGTTTTCATTTAATGCAGTCTAATTTTAAGTCTTTTCCAATGTTACAATAATAATTGCCTTTATTTATTTTACTTTTTAAAAAAACTTTTGTCAGTTCTTACTTCTTTAATTCATTGAGAACTCATTTTTGTAAATGATATGGTATACTGGCCAGATTCATTTTTTTTTTCATATTTTTCTCAATTTGGGACCTTTATCAATCCAAATTTTCTTTTTTTTTAAATTTTAATTGTTGTTGCAGTATAATTTTCTGTCTTTTACTCTCATCCCAGCCCACCCACCCCGCCCTCCCATTTCCACCCACCCCTAGTTTTTGTCCATGTGTCCTTTTTACTCGCTCCTGTAAACCCTTCAGCTTTCCCCCTGAAATTCCCTCCCTTCTCCCTTCTGAGCACTGTCAGCCTGTTCTCTATTTCAGTGTCTTTGGTTATATCATTTCCCTCATCATGTGCTGTTTTGAGGCTCCTTGTTTTGGATCATTAGATTCAATTTTGGTTTTCTCTTCTTGTTTATTGTTTTTGCTAATTCACACAGCCCTAATCACTGTAATTTTGTGATAAATATCGATACCCAATGGGAACAGTAACCTAACCTAGTCGTTCTTGTAAGGAATGGTTTGAGGTTCTTTGGAGGCAATGTGTCTTCTGTGCAGCATCAAATTGTCAAGTTACTTGGAAAGTTATTTTGAAATTATAGTTGGGATGACATTAAATTAAAGATAATTTTTAGAAGTAACAGTTTAAATTTTATTTCTAAAATAAACATGGATGGTTTTCCATTTCCCTAAAGTTTTGATAAATCACATATGTATTTGATGTCACTCTAAATATTGTTTTGTATTAATTAAAATTTCCTTTGTTGCTGGATCACAAAAATAAAATTGATTTTTCGTTTATTGCTACTTTATCCAAAAACTATTATAAACTTTCTTATTAACCATAACAAAGTACCTGTGAATTATTTTCTGTTTTCTATGTGGCAAATTGTATACTAAGCAAATAATTATAGAGCTACAGACTGAATGTTTGTGTCCCCCTTAAATTCACATGTTGAGCCCTGGATGGTGTGGGTCAGTGGATTGAGCACTGGACTGCAAACCAAAGGCTCACAGGTTCAATTCCTTGTCAGGGCCCATGCCTGGGTTGTGGGCCAGGTCCCATTAAGGGGCGTGTGAGAAGCAACCACACACTGATGTTTCTCGCCCTCTCTTTCTCCTTCCCTTCCCCTCTGTCTAAAAATAAATAAAATTCAAAAACAACAGAAGATGAAAGAAAAGCTTGCCTTCTTTAAAAAAAATTCATGTGTTGAAGCACCAACCAAGTGTCACTGTATTTGAAGATGAAGTCTATAAGAAAGTAACTAAGATTAAATGAGATCATAAAAGTTGAGCTCTGGTCCATTAGAATCAGTGTTTTTAAAAGAAGATACACCAGAGGGCACTAAATCTACTCTCAATCTCTCTGTCTCTTTCTCTGTCTCTGTCTCTGCCTCTAACTTTATCTCTACACGTGCACATGCCAAGAAAAGATTATGCAAGGACAAAGCAAGAAAGCAATCATCTGCCAGCCAGGAAGAAATTCCTCACCAGAAATGAGCACCACCAGACCTTAATATGGGGCTTCCACCCTCCAAAACTATGAGAGAATACATTTATGTTGTTTAAGCCACTCCATCTCTTGTACTTTCTAGTGACAGCCCTGAAAGACTAATGCACTTAGGTTTATTCCTTCCTATTACCCATTTAATCATTACCTGTCCTGTCTTTGATCAGGACCAACAGTACAATCATAAACAGAAGCTCAAAACTGGCCATCAATTTCTAGTCAGAAATTGCTCTCTTAGAGTGTCCCCATCATTCTACAGTGCAAAACCTTGGGGATAAAAATATCTAGCCTACTAATGCTGGGACAGACTTCTCTCTATTTTCATTCAATCAACCTTGTATATTGCATTTTAATCTTTATATTTTGACCAATATTATTATTTTTCTTTGCCTTATCTGATATTAAAGATAGATATACCAGATTAGTTTAATGCCATAATAGATTTGTCATATTCTGTTATCTTATCAATTATTTCTCTATATGTTTTGAGATTATTTTATTAGGTGCATTCAAGTTTCATTTTTTTCAGTTTTCAGATGTTTTTTCTTCAAAATTCACTTTAAAAACTTTTTCAAATATTTTATATTGTCTTGGTTAAGAACTATAAGGACAAGTACAAATTAAAAATAACAGCCTTAATTCTCCCTGTTGAAAACAGACTATTTCCCTCTTCAATTTCTCAGAGCATTACTTTAGAAACTTAATTCTAAACACTTTCTCCTCTGTTTTAAATGTCTATACATCTCTTTGAGGACCATATAGAGGCCTTCAGTCATCAGCAGGACCCAGGAATTCTTTCTCAAAGACCTGGGAGACATGTCTATGAAATATAAATATCAAGAAAAATAGAAACCCTTATTCTCATTTTCTGTGAGAAGGTCAGAGCATAATTTCCATGAGTCCCTTGCTCCAAACTGCAAAGCTACTCCCTGTCATAAAGATCTGTCATCTGTTTTCCCTCGGGGTAAATCCTGTGAGCTAACAGAGACTGTTTAGCCAATGATCAGGTCAACGGTGGCACATGGTGGTGTCCAGTCCTCTCACTTGAGTCCTAGTTGTTTTTCATCTTGAGAACATATACATATATGGCTATATAAAAGGGTGAAATTTCTTTGTGTCTGTACAGTCTCTTTAGAGAACTGACTATGATGGGTATTACATTTCAATTCAATGCTTATTCAATAACAAAAAAAGTATTTTCTTCCTCTACTACCTTTGTAGAGAGGACTTCTAGGTTAGGACAATATTTTGTTTTTAATTATGTTTTCCTAACAGTTTAAACTTGTAATGTTATATAGAGACCCATTTTATTTATACGTTCTTATTTTCTCAAGCACTGTTTTGTTTTTGTTTTTGTTTTTCCCTATTTTTATAGCTACGCCAGTTTCTCTGAGATCAGCGATTCCCAACCAGAGCGCTGTGGCGGGCACAGCGGTGTGCAACGAGAATTTTCAAAACATGCAATACCTGACTATCTAGTCATGGCACTGACGTCTTTGTCCCTAGAATGTCAAATAATAAGAGGACAACAGCCCACATGAAAAAGAGCCGTCCAGTGTGTGGGAATTGAAGTTATGCCTATTTATGCTGTCAAATAGACAAAAATTATATTTTCGGTGTGCCACAGGATTTTAGTAATTAGTTTGTGTGTGCCATGAGATGAAAAAGGATTAAAATCTGTTTTGGATTATTAGTTTACTGCTATGACTTTTTCCACTCTTCAGTTTTCAGCCTTATTCATGGAAGTCTCTATCTACAGCTGGGTTTTTAATCTGATCTGAAAATCCTTATTTACGTTTAATCAGTTCATATTTGGTTTTTTGTTGCTGAGATTTAATTTTTTCTTATCTAACTTTGTTCTTTTACATATATCATTTATTAGGCTTATTTTTATTCTTTTTTTAATGGAAACTTTATTTTCTTTTTCTTCCTATTACTCCCAAATTTCCTATTTTATTCTTCTAGTTTCTTCTTTTAATGGTTACCCTTGAAATTTTATTATTTTGACTTTAGAGTAGAATGGCAATTAAATTTACTATTTTCCTTACAAATATAAATACCTTAAAAGACTTTAATTTCAGTTGATCTCTTGCTGATTTATGTGCTAAAATCATCCTGCATTTTAGTCTAAAATTTTCCATTTCTTCAAATTATGCATTATTGTTAATTATACACTAGTATCATCATCATTTTTATATGGATAATGCTTATAGTTTTTCTTTCTTTCTTTTTTTTTCATTTTTCCTGATGTTTATACCCACTATTCCTCCCTGTCTTTTAGGTCTTTCTTATGACACATTTCCCCTTAGTCCAGAAATAAAATTCTCTTGTTCTCAAAAACTCCACACATGGTTGAAAATGGAAGTGACAAGTTAAAAAAAATAAGACCAAAATGTTATAATATTCAGCCAAACTAATCTGAATGAAGCAGAGTAGCTTGAAGAGCTCCAGGAGTATAGAGACCCTTTTTATCTATCCTGGCCATTGACGAGCCCCACCTGTCTAAAGGGTGCCTAGACACACTGCATGCCCAATAATAATTCACTGATGCAATGTGGGATCATACAGAATTGGGAAATTTGAAACATATACTTTCATGATAAGAAACATGTGATTAGAAGGGAACACAGGTGCTTCCATTGAAACAGTAAGGCTATGCAAGGACAGAAAAATTCCCAAGTTGGGAAAAGAAATGTCTGGAAAAAATTAAACAAAGTTCTTGGTCCTCTCTAGAACTTGTGAACATTTCCTCTTCAAACACAAATAATTGCTTCAGTGCTAAAATCAAGGGTGGTTCTGGAATTGAAACAAATGTGGGCGTATAAGAAACTTTTTTATTCAAACACATTTAATAAGTTGATATTTCAGAGCAATGGGCTCTGACAGCAGCCAATGATGGGAAGAACTAAAATGCCTCAAGGACTTATTTGGGATGAGACTGGCGCTATGCAGCAGGCAAGTTTATCTGAAGAACAGCTTGCTGCAGATGTGTGGTATTCTGTTCACAGAAGGGAAAGGACATTTTCACGAGATGGAATCATAATCAGTTCAGAACTTGCTGTCAAAGAAAGCTGAAGGAAAGTGAAATTATGCGATTTTAAATACATTGGAAAAGGAAGAAAATAGCTCCAAGACATAATGATTTAGGGCAATCAGAACAAATTTCTAAGTACAGGAAGTAGACAAGGATATCTAAAATAACCAACTTCCCTGTGTGATGGTGAACAGCATCCTCTCTTCACACCACAGTCTCTCAGCTGATGGAAGATTACTCTTAATTTAGTTTAGATGTGAACGAATTATATTCATTGTGATCATTAATCTTTTTTTGTCAACATGGCTAGACCACAAAGACTACATAATGTGGTCAAACATTATTCAGGATATATTTGTGAGCCTGTCTTTTTAGATTAATGTTAAATGAGTGAAATGACCTTTTTTAAGACTCAGTTCGGTGCCAACCAGGATATGAAACCTTGCAAGGCTGGTGCCAGTTTCTCTGAGAGGCTGTATGTGCTCTGAATTGCTGTCCAATATGTGGTGCTGTTTCCCCTAAAGCCAGGATTCACAGATACAGAAATAAGAGAGTAGAAATGGGAGTTAAATAACTTACTATTACCTCTAGTACCCATTAGCAAAATGTTTGCTTCTTTTCTTAGCAGTCTTGTACTCTGTGAGCCTAGAGATCTTATTTCCTGGGGAAAGAATGTTTCCACGAGGAGACACAACAATGATTCTATTGAACAAGAAGATAACACTGCCATCTGATCATTTTAGACTCTTCATGACTCTGAATCAAGACACAAAAAGAGAGTTACTGTGTTAGCTGGGGTGAATGATCCTGACTATCAAGAGGTAATTGGACTACTTGTCTACAACAGAGATAAGGAAGAATATATATTGTTTAGAGGCGGTCCCGCAAGATATCTCTTAGTATCATCATACCCCATGATTAAAGTCAATGCAAAAGTATCCTGGCTGGTGTGGCTTAGTGGATTGAGCACCTGCCTTCAAAGCAAAAGGTTAATGATTCGATTCCCAGTCAGGGCACATGCCTGGGTGGCAGGCCAGGTCCCCAGTAGGGTGCGTGCGAGAGGCAACCACACACTGATGTTTCTCTCCTTCTCTTTCTCCTTCCTCTCTTCTCTCTCTAAGAAATAATAACATAAATAAAATCTTTTAAAGAAGTCAAGGGAAAATTAGAGCAATCCAACCCAGGCAGGTCTACTAATAATCCAGGTCGTTTACGATTAAAGTTTGGATCACCTTACTAGATAAAAAATCATGATTAGCTGACATGCTTGCTGAATGCAAAGGGAATACGGAATGGTAGTGGAAGATAATAATAAATACCAGTTATAACCATGTGACCAGTTACAGAAACACAACTGTAATCATTACGTGTATTTCTTATTTATTTTGTTATAAATGTTTATGTGATCAGTATGTGAATATGTATTTTTGTGTATGATATGATACATATGTCACATATATTTGCATATATATATATGACTGTCTTTGTTTTCTTCCCATTCTTATTCCCCCACCATGTAACATAAGAAGTACTGACTTTATAACATAGTATTTAAGTATTATTATCTTTACATAATAGTCTTTATAGGATAACAAAAAGAACAAACATTGCTCAAGGACTTTTCAATCTCTTCTGGGTAAAGAGTATATTTTCTGTTGCAGGAAGGATAGTTTTATCATGTTGGGTGTAAGCGTGACTTTGTTATTGTCTTTATTTGGAGAGTAAGTATGGGTTAAGAAGATGCATTTGGTGTAAAGTCAACAGGTGTGCTAAGGCCATGGTGTCCAAATATGTGCTGATCCTTCATTCTGGGTGTTTTTGCAAGACGTTTTTGGATGTGATTAACATTTAAGTTGGTGGACTCTGAGTGAACAGACTGATCTCCATAATGTGAGTAGGCCTCCTGTAATCAGCTGAAGGTCTGAGTAGAACAAAAGACTGACCTCTTCCAAGCAAGATGGAATTCTGACAGCAGATGGCCCTTGGACTTAAACTGCAACTGTGGCATCTCCTTGTGTCTCTGGCCTGACTGCCTTTGGATTTGCACTGGAGTGTTGGCTCTCCCCTTGTCTCTAGCTTCACCCTGCAGATTTTAGACTCGCCAGCCTTCACAACATCGTCTGTGAATTTCTTAAACACACACACACACACACGTATTTTAACACATCAAGATGTGTGCATGCACACACGTATGCACACACACACAGCCTATTGGTTCTGTTTCTTTGGAGAACATTGAGTCATACATCCATTTTAGTAGAACACAATCCAGTTTGTTTCTACTGAGTGAATCATGAATCTCACTCTAGCACACACTATTTTATGACTTCTAGTTTTTCTTTCACAAAGAAATCTTATTAATGATTGAGGAACATTTATAATAAATCAGCAGGCCTTATGGTTGAGTGAAGAAACAGAGTTCAGGGAGGCAGAAAAGCAGAAAGAGACACAAACACAGAGAAAGAGAGAGAGAAAGCATACAGACATCAGAATGGGACACTAACAGCTTAGAGCTTGCATCCGAGTATACATTCAATGAAATTAGCCCCTTTTGTCAAAACCATTATTATATGCAATTATTATTGAATGCAGAATCTTTCCAAAAGGAGAAATTACACACCCTGTAACTATGTTGATTAAAAAATGCTCAATCATAAGAGAGGTGAATTAAGGTATTCTAAAAATAAATATGGAATGAGAACTTTCCAGCTCACTCTGTGAGGCCAGTATTACCTTGATGCTAAATCAAAACACAGATATCACATGAAAAACAAAGAAAAGAAAACAAAACAAAAAGCTACAGACCAATATCCTTGGTAAATATAGAAATAAAAATCTTCAACAAAATACTAGCAAAGCAAATACAACATATAAAAAAGATTATACAGCATAACCAAATGGGACTTACCCCAGTAATGCAAAGTGGCAAAACATGCTAAAATTAATCAATGTAATAAAGTACCATATTAAAAGAACACATTAAACACTACAGGGAATTCTCATACACTCTTGTTGGGAATGTAAATTGGTGCAGCCACTATTGAAAACAATATAGAGATTCCTCAAAAAATGAAAAGTAGGACTACCATTTAATCCAGCTATCCCACTTACAGGTACTTATCTGAAAACTACAAAAACTAATTTAAAAAGATATATGCACCCCTATGTTAACTGCAGCATCACTTACAATATTCAATATGTGGAAACAATCTTAAGTGTCCATGGGAAGATGAATGGATAAAGCATAGAGTATATCTGTACAATGGAATACTACTCAGGCTTAAAAGAAGGAAATTTTGCCATTCGCAACAACATAGATGGACCTTGAAGGAATTATGTGAAGTGACATAAATCAGACAAAGACAAACATCATATAATTTCACTTACAGAATAAAAAAAATGAACAAACAAAACAAAGCAAAAACTCAGATACAGGTAACGGATTGGTTGTTAACAGTGAAGAAGGGCATTGTGGGATGGGCAAAATAAATGAAGGGATTCAGTTGTATGGGGATAAATGATAACTAGATGTGGTTCTCATCACTTGGTAGTGTACACAAATATAAATTTATAATGTGCTACGCCTTAAACTTTATAAAGTTATATACCACTTTTACCCCAATAAAAATATTAGATAATAATTTTTAAATGAAAAATAATAAACCCATTGTTCTTTCTCACTCATATACACAGATACATACACACAAACGGCATCATTATCTCAGTAAAGATATTATCTCAGAGAATTTGATAAGATCTAACACCTTTTTTTGATAGAAATACTCAACAATTTAGGAATAGAAGGGAACTGCCTTAGCCTGATAAAAGAACTGCATGAAAAGCCTCCACAAAAACATCGCATATTGGATAAAGACAGAATTTTTTCCCCCTTAAGATCAGAATCAAGGTAAGAAACCAGTGTCAGCTCTGACCACTTCTAATCAATGATGCACTTTCAACTTCTAACCAGGACAAGTAAACAAGAAAGATAAATAAAAGGCATTCAGATCAAAAAGGAGGAAGCATAACTATTTATTTATACATGGTATAATGTTATATACAGAAGTCCTAAGAAATTCAGTAGAAAAATATTGAGAGTAATAAACAAGTTCAGCAAGGTTGAGTGATGCAATATGCATACACACAAATTAATTGCATTTCTATGTATCTACAAAGAATAATAGAAAACTAATATTTCAAAAATTCCATTCCAGTAACATCCAAATTTATTAAAAAATAAATTTTTGAAGAGAAATGCAAGCTTTTATACTTAAAACTATAAAATATTGTTGGAAGAAACTAAAAGCTCAAAATAAATGTAAATACATGCATGGCTTTTCTGTATTCATAAGTGTATTTTTAATTTAATCCAATGATCAGAACAATTTAAGGATAAGAAATTACTTAAGCTATTTATTTTGTTTTACTGTTGTTCAATTACAGTTGTCCTCATTGTCCCCCCATTACTCTCCCCTGCCTTACCAACCCCCACCTCCCACATTCAATCCTCCCCCCCTTGTATTTTTCCATGGGTCTTCTATATATGTTCCTTTACACTTCTTCCCCATTTCCCCCCATGAGCCTCTCTCCACCTCTCCTCCGGTTATGGTCAGTATGTTCTTTATTAACAGGTCTGTTTTTGATGGGTTAGAATATTTAACTATTCTAAGTGCAGAGACTGTGTGAGATGAGTCCTACACAATCAAATGGAAGTGCATAATGGTATAGCTACCTTGGGAAACTTACAGATTTTTAAAAATAATCTTAAACCTCTCTCTACATACCCTGTTATACTATGATTTACAAACTATTTATTTACTAGAGAAATGAAGAAAAATATCCATAAAATGATGTATGTAAAAATGTTCACAACTCTTTTAATAGCAGACAAAAACTGGAATCTACCAAAATAATCAGGGAGACTAGGTCAACGCACTGTGTATACATAAAAAAAAAACTACTCATCAATAAAAAATAATGATCTACTGATTTAAGTAATACATTGTATGAATCTCAACAATATTATGATAAATAAAAGAACTTAGCCACAAAAGACTACATATTACATGACTGCATTCATGTAAAAAAAAAAAAAACAAGGACCAATCAAGGTGACAGAAATCAGAAGAGATGTGCTTCTGGGGATTTGTGACTAGAAATGGCATAACAAACATTCAGGGCTGGTAAGACTTTTTTTAAAAATAGAGGGATACTACAGCATATATATGTGTATATCCATGTAAGTATATGTGCACATAAATATATACAGTATATATAATTAGAAAAATACTATTTTACTAGATCAGATGACAAATGAGAGGCAGAAGAAACAAGATATATACCACTCCTGTACTAGTCAAGGTTCTGCAGGGAAACAGAAGCAACACGACATGTGTGTACATACATATACATGGAGAAGGAGAGAGGGAAAGAGGGAGAGGGTGATTTATTCCTTGAATGTGATGTTAGAGTTACCTTTTGCTAGCACAGTACAAGAAAGAGTAAAGCACCACCACCACTGGTTGTTCACTGTGACCATATGGCCTCACCGTCCACATAAAGCTTCTTCACAAATAACTGCTGCACAGGACAGGACAGCATTGGCACTGTCCATCTCCCCCTCCCTCAGTCCTATGGCCTTCCATGGTTCTCTATGATCAGATGCAGAAAAATAAGAATTTGCTGCCATTAGAAAAATATATGGCTGCTTCAGATCATACTCAGCCAAAGATTAGAGCTCTGTTTGAGGGATCCATTATTATAGTGAAAAGAGCAGGAATAAAATGTCCTTTATATCTGCTTTCTAGTCATTAGTGATGCTTTTTGCCCGCCCCCAATGACAGAGCATGCATAGGCTGTGAATGAGTTTCTCAACCATCACAAAGTCTTTTGTTAGTATTTTTTTTCTAAAATATACAGTCTTTTCATTTATCTCAATACTCACTGTTTTTAAAGCTTTTGTTTAACTCCATGGGATTTAAAATTGGGAATTTTAGTGATACGCATTACCATTGCATTTACAAATGAATTTTATGCAGAGAAATCAGTAAATATACAATTAGAAATGTCAGCCATAGGTTTGTGATAATACAGGAGTGGGCAAAAGTAGGTTTACAGTTGTGTGTAAGCAAAACATAGTTTATTCTTATATTATTATTTAATAATAAAGCAATTGTAATAATCAAAACCTGAATGTCTTTTTCCATATGAACAACTGTAAACCTACTTTTGCCCAACTTTTACAGTTGCATTTCAGAAGAAATGTGACATATACTGTAGACTAACTCATTCAACAAGAAATGGCTTTTACCCTGCCTCTAAAATAGAGGCTGGGGAAAAAACAAACAGTTCTGTATATATTTTTAAACCCCTTTGAACCTAAGAGCACTTGTGTCACTCACTTCCAGCCCATGGAATAAAAAGAGAGGTCAATTGTTGGTACCGTGATAACTTTTCTTTCTTCCGTCATAGAATGCTGGGGATAACTAGAAGTGCGACAGTCATCCTTGCTAAGGAAAACGTAGCAAAAGATAGGAGACCATTCATTCCCTGTTATCACTGAGAGAGAATTTCAGTCTTAGAGTACACCTGTAGATCTACTTTTCCATGAGGTAAATAAATCCTTATTTTCTGGAGCTACTGCAATCAAGTCTTTCGTATAAAACACAAACTCTAATATACAGTTAAAAAGACAGCTTAATATGATAAGTTCTAAATCATGCCCAAACATTTAAAAAAATAAAATAAATTTAAACATGAAGATAAATTCATTTGGTAGTTTAATAGAAAATACACTTGGTGAAATAGAAACACTGTAGGTTTTTTTTTATTTTTCAATTTTTAATATTTTATATCTGAATTCTAAAAGAATATTTTAGTCATGCTTTTGCATTTAGCCCTTATTGCCTGTTGTGGTGCATTCCACTCACTCACACTGTAAATTGATAATAACTTATGACAATAAACAAAGCTTGTCAGCTCTGTCTCTCAGTCCACTCAGGGATACGTGTGCGATTCTTGAGGAGCAAATCATCTGCTCTGACAACCTTTCTTGAAGTGCTGATACTCACTGCTATGTGTACGCTGCTGTCCATTTGACACAGACACTCAATTTTTGAAAGGTCTGGGTATGGGTGAGATTATAAACCAGGAGTTAAAGAGCCTACAATTCTTGAATTGGCAAAACAACAGAAACTCCAAACTCACCCTCAAAGATGAACCTCCTACTAAAGCAGGGCTCCAGAGCCACATTGATTCCTCAGGGTCTCATTAGGGACGTCTTACTGGGTGCCAGCAGCACTCCTGCGGCAGTGCAGAGGCTCAAGCACACATAAAAATGTTCCCTTTCTTCCCCCTGGAAGAGTTGGAAAAAGAGCAACTTTAAGAAAAGCGTTACTAAAGAATAACATCCATTACCAAGGGAATGACGTAAAGCTGGTTTTCAATGTACAGCTTGTGCATCACAGGTAACATCTGTTTAATCTCACTCAAGAGATCAAGTTTAAATGAGAATGTCCTAGCCTGCATCCTTCACTTCTTACCTCCCGTCCTATTGTTGATGTCCATCCTTCATGAAGATCTTAGATATTTAAAGTCTTTCAAGAGAAGCAGCCCTTATTGCAATCTATATAGGACATATTTATTCAATTCCAGCTCCTGGTAATACGGCACACACATGTATTCTTTTCAGTAGAAGGGTTATGTGATTGCAATGTTCAGGCAGATACCCGCTTTATAAAAATGTACTCCCCCAAATTATTTCCCATTACAGTATAAAATTATATTGTAGATTAATGAAACAAACATATTTTAATAAAACATACCAAATCATTTGTAGTATCACTCAAGGTAAAAGAAGAAAACACCTTAGAAAGTCTTTTAACTACCAACCCTCATTCACTGAATTTTTAATAAAATGCTATCTTACTATATGAGCCTAAACATGTCCGATATTGTATTTTGTGCTTTAGAGAAAAATTGGAAAGTCAATAACAAACTTTAGATGTTAGGAGATCCAAAACTATCAAAATGGGTAAATGAATGAATGAATGAATGAATGAATGTTATGTCATATGTTCGATGAATGTTTAGGGTAACCACAGGGTACAATAACAGTACAATAGAGAGGTTGTTATTTCCCTCAGGATGGTATAGGGGATTGGTATAAGATTTGATATGGATTACTATTTTACAAATTTAATAAGAATGCATTGTGTTGCAAAGAATATAAAAAGTATTTCAAGCAGAAGACCAACAGTCCCATTTTCTTCCCAGAGTAAACAGGCCATCAGAATTAGCTGATGAGGAATACCTGATATCAAACTACACTACAAGGCCACTGTAATCAAAACAGTCTGGCACTGGAGTAAGAAGAGACACATAGACTAATGGAACAGAACAGAGGGCCTGGAACTAAACCCATGTCAATATGGTCAGTTAATGTTTGACAAAGGAGCGGGAACTTAAAATGGGGTAAAAATAGCCTTTTCAATAAATGGTGTTGGGAAATCTAAACAAGAACATGCAAAAAAATGAAACTAGACCACCAACTTACACCATACACAAAAATAAACTCAAGGTGTATAAAAGACTTAAATATAAGTCATGATACCATAAAAGTCCTAGAAGAAAAACACAGGCAGGAAAATTTCAGACATCCCATGCAGCAATAATTTCACCAACATATCCCGTAGGGCAAGGAATATAAGGGCAAGAATAAACAAATAGAACTACATCAAACTAGAAAGCTTCTGCACAACTAAAGAAAACATGAACCAAATGGAAAGGGATCCAATTGCATGAGAAAACATGTTTCCAATGACACCTCGCACAACAGTGTGATCTCTAAAATATATAAAGAACTCACACAACTCCGCACCAGAAAGACAAACAATCCGATTAAAACATGGGCAAAAGATCTGAACAGACACTTCTCCGAAGAGGACACATAGAGGATCCAGAGACAAACTGAAAATTATTCAACATCATTAGCCATTACAAAGATGCAAATTAAAACCACAATGAGATATCACTTCACACCAGTCAGAATGACTATCATTAACAAATCAACAAACAAGTATTGGTGAGGTGATGAAGAAAAGGGAACCCTAGTACACTGTGGGTGGGAATGCAGACTGGTACAGCTACTGTGGGAAACATTATGGATTTTCCTCAAAAACTAAAGATAGAACTGCCTTTCAACCCAGCAACCCTACTGCTGGGTCTATACCCTAAGAAATCTGAATCACCAATTCAAAACCTATGTACCTCGATATTCATAGCAGCATTATTTACAATAGCCAATGGCTGAAAACAGCCTAAGTACCCATCAGCAAATGAGTGGATCCAAAACTATGACCCCACCTATAAGCAGAACCTAATCAACAAAACAAACAAATGAGCAAAACAGAACCAGAGACTTGGAAATAAAGAACAAATTGGCAGTGACCAGAGGGCAGGCGGGATATGGGTAACAGGGGAAAGAAGTGGAAGGGGCAAGCCAAAGAACAAAAATAGAGGACCCATAGGCATGGTCAACAGGGGGGTTTGACTGTGGGAGTGGGCGGGGTGAGGGCTAGGGGTTTGCAATAGGGTAAAAAGCGGGGCAACTGTAACTGAACAACAGTTAAAAAAAAATAGTTGAAATGGTGGTATCACTTCCAATTACTGTTTTGCCCTGTAAAGTCACCCTAATCTGAAGCAAAATCTTATTTTTAGTCAAGAATTAATTTCCATGAAAATAATTTTCTATGTTCTAGATGTGTATCAATATTCTTTTTTTCCCAAACAGGTCAATTTTTGTCATTAGAGGAAATACAGTGGATTGAAAGGCTACAACAGCCAGAAATGCATTTCAGAGGTAATGATTTCTTCCTACACAGACATGTGGCTCTAGTGTTACATAATTTTCTCAAAGTGTGTAGATCCAAAATGTTTGATAGCCTCCATGAGGACACCTTAATTAGTTAATTAACTAATTAATTAATTAAATATTTTTGCTCAATTCTGTATCCCCAATGTTTAAGACAGCGCACTGGCCACATACTAATTGCTCAATAAATATGTGTAGAATGAATAAATGAACACACAAGCCAAGTAAATTTCCAGTCTTATTCCTGGTGATTCGCCTGGAGCTGGTAAACCTTAATTCTAATTATATTTTTTAAATCCTCACCTGAGGATATTTTCACTGATTTCACAGGGAACAAGAGAAAGAGAAACATCACTGTGAGAAACATCAATGAGCTGCCTCCTATACATGCCCCAACTGGGGATCACCACCTAGGTATGTATCCTGAGCAGGTATTGAACCCACACTCCTTTGGTACACGGAAAATGCTCCAACCAATCTAGCCACCCACCGAGGCAATTCTAACAGCATTTTAAATAGATTTTTAGAAACATTTGCTAGTAATTATGGAATTGGAAATGTATTAAGTTTTATTAACATTCCACTTGATACAAAATAATGAAATGAGGTAAATATGGATCTAGCTAGTAAAGAGAAGATACACAAACATTTCAAGAGGAACTTCAGTTACAACTAAGAAATGGAGCATATGCAAAAAACAACTTAGCAGCCATACTGAAAATTCAGTAAGTTCAAAAGATGTCCAAGCAAATAGGTAAATGTAAAGGATATGAAATATAGAGGCAACATCAAAGTGGTATTGAGGTATTACATATATTTTTCCCAAAGACAGTAATATCTCCACTGACAATTCAAATTATATCTAACCTAAAGAAGAATGTGTGACCGTGATGGTGTAGAAAAGATTTTTCACTTCTTTGAAATATACCCCTTTACTACTGAACTAGAAATATACCCCTTTACTACTGAACTTATGACACAAAAAATGAAATTGTAGAAGAGTATACATCACATTTTCTACATTCTAGTTCTTAGATCTCCATTCTTTACTGATCAATTCATTTTCATATACAAGAATTGGGAAAATCAATCAATATTATATAATCATATGTACTCTTTACTCAGCTTGGTCTCCCAGTTCCACGTCTACCTGTTTATACTCCTTTGTGGTACTGGGAACTCAAACTGCAACTTTTGACGGGTGTTTGTTTGTTTGCCAACTGATTTCATGGTATGCTTCACCAATAGGGGTGCTGGTGAGACTAGAAAAAAGAGAAGGCAGCAGTTAAACAGACTGGTTTATTCCTATCAATACCATTCTCGTGGATTTCTACCTGGCAACTGAATTTTTTTCTAGGTGTTTTCTATTCTCCCAGAATCAGTTTTATCTTTGCTTTCTCAAAGATAATAGCCCCAGCCAAGTTTTTCAAATGCCTGTGTTTCAGCTTCAAAGAGACTGCCTTCTGGCCTCCTGAGGCACTAGCACTAACAAAGTACCAGCTCCTGTTCAGAGGACCCAGACCTCTTTTGCAGGGATTCCTGTTGTAAGATTCTAGGGTGTAATAACCCAATGCCTTCCCTTTGTCCAGCCCTAGTGCTGATAACCGCTTCCTGCACTGTGTACTTGGTCTATTTCAACGTGTCCTTTTCCCTTTGTAATACCCTATTTTTGACTTCTAAAATTAAGTTCATTCTCCAAGAACTCAAGTGGACTATGAAAATGCCCTCTTGTGGCTACATTTGTTATAATAATTCTCTTAATATTTTAAAGCATACAGCCCTTAGTTATAATGATTTTTTGAATATATAGTTTAGGACTACAGGAACTCATATCAGTTTTGCTTTGATCACTAGGAACACTATTCTTATCTTACTTCAAGTTATTGTCATTCTTGTCTAATTCAAATTATTGTCATGCTATGAATCTCTAATGTTAGAGTTAATCCTCTATGCAAAGTAGTACGCTGGAATGTTAGGGCTGCGGTAATGTACAAGGAGTGTGGGGTCTGACTGCAGGACTTGGTCTCCGTTTTCATCGTTTATTAAATGTTCTTTGTTTGGCAATTATCTTAACATTGCTGTTCTCAACTCCTTCACTTGAAAACTGGAATATTCATTGTCCCTGTTATGCGAGGTCTGTACAGAAGGTATCCAGCCATGTAATATTAAAAATAGAGACATTTACTGAAGAAGATATAAGATACAAGAAACATTGTACACAGGGCAATGATGCCTCAGTCCCCTTCAGAGTAGGCACCCTGGGACCTCACATAGTTCTCCCAATCACCATCAGCTGCCCTATTGTATTTTCCTGAAGCTTATGGACAATCTGGAATCTGTTCCCTTTCAAAGGTGATTTTACTTTTGGGAAAAGCCAGAAGTAGCAGGGTGCCAAATCTGGGCTGTAGGGGTGCTGAGTCACCTGGGAGATTTGATGTTTCACTAAAAACTCTGTACCAGATGTGATGTGTGCGTGGGAATGCTGTCTGTTGCAATGAAGCTGCCAATCACCAGTTGCCCACAGTTCAGCCTTCTGAATCATCCCAACAGTTTCTGCAGAGGAATGTTCAAGCTCACTGTCAAATTTGATGCAGATTTTTTGCTCGACTCACTCATTTTGAATGTGTCTGCCACTCAGTGCACATGCTCACTCAAAGGTAGCCATGACCCCTGATGACCAGTACAGTGAAGTCATCTTTGTTCAGCCATGTGCATTCCAGTCCACTCTCCTTGGCTGTGAGGTTACATCAATGTCAGGGAAACTGTTCTCCTTCTATTACCAGTGACTGGACTTTTTCTGGACAGACCTCCTATAGATGTTTTAAATAACATATTATTCAATATATTACCAACCTTAGCCCAGAACAAGTATTTAATAAAAGTTGCCATCATCATCATCATCATCGTCATCATCATCATTAGTATAATGTTACTTTAAAATTCATGGTTTTCTTAAAAAATTAAAAAATAAGAACCCCTCCGGTAAGGCCCCTCCACATCTGATCAACACATAAGTTAACTATACTCATGCTAAACAGAGTCCATTCCCTAGAAAGACCCAGTCTACCCTCCATTGATTCAGGTTTTATTTATAAATGTAGTTCAATATATTTATTTCACACCAATTATAATGATAAACATGGTGAAATAGTAATATTAAACTAATAAAAATAAAGGTGTTCCACTCAAATAGTTTATATAGTGGTATAGGAGTTAAAGACAAAATATCTCTGATTACCATGTAATACAATATACATAAGGTGACAAATATACAGAGCACTGTATAACAGAGGAGCACTTAAACCACACGGTTATTCTTAGAAAGCCTCAAGTACAGAATTACACTGAGACTTGACGAATTGTAAATAAAATAAAAATTAAATTAAATTAAAAATTTGGAGCCAACATTGTTTTCAAAAGAAACTGTACAACTAAAGGAACAGAATTGTGAAGTGATATATTGTGTGAAGCACCTTGTAAGAAGTTTGTGGTGTGAAATAGCAAGAAATGAAGCTGAATCTGTAAGATGTCCAATTCATGGAAAGGCTTCTGTACCACACTTAAGAATTCTGACTTAATATTTTAGGTGACAGGGAGCAATTGAAGAATTTAAGCAGGAGAGTAAGTGACATGGTCAAATTTCTATTTTAAAACAGATTTCCAAACTAAAGAGACTTGCATGACTAAGTTAGCTCAGTCACATAACTGAGGGATGCTGAGAAGTTTGCTTAAATTCTGTGAATTCAGATTCCTCACTGTTCAGAAGCTTAAATGATATATACGATATATTAAAAGATAAATGTAAAAATCAACAAATGCACACGATAATTGCAAGTACGGTCAGAACTCATAAATACGAGAATGGCAGCTGCACATTCTACAAGTGAGAAGTGTTGCAAGTGTCTTAACAGATGGTCAAGAGAATGTTCTCATCCTGAAATCTGACTATCTGATGATAAGGCTACTATAAAAATGGTCAATGTATAATTATATCCTCGCAGCAATTGTGGAAACATGGACTGAAGTGCACCATGCGTAGAGGGAAGAGAGAGAAATTTAAAAGTACGACAAGGATAGTTCTGTAATCATAGTTTGAGATACAAAGAAAATCCAGGTGAGAATCTTATAATAGCTACTGAGCAAATACCACAGCATTAAAAAATAAAAAAAAAAGAAGCATTCTATTAATGGGGACTGTGTGGCTTAGGAAATTAATTACTGACCATAATAATGACAGAAATCCCTAAAGAGTATTTATTTTAAGAAAAAAAAAAACAAGAACTGTACAAGTGTCTAGAATTTAAAAAAGGAACTTTCTTCCCCGTGTCATGATTCATTACTTCATTTATTCCATACAAATTTATAACATTCTACACTAATATTAAAATGGTCTATAATCAGATGTCATTTTTCTTAAGTGTAAAATTGAAGGATAATCATTAAAAACCACATAAACACATTTAGAAAGGGTTACATATGAAATCAATGTAAAATAACAGATTTAACGATGACAAAAACCACCCTTGGAATTAAAGAAGATTTTCCTGAGGATGTGATATATTATTTGAAATACAATGGGTAAGTGGGAATTATATAAAGTGGCTAGAAAAGCATTTTATATACAGGTGGTTGCATGGATTAAATCTTGTACTGGGAGAATAAAGGTGAGTGGTCCAACAAGGGGATATGGCTGGAATAGAAAAATGTAATTTATGGGAACACAACTACCATCCTAATTAAAATTAAGCAGTGGTAGAGCAATGTGGACAGTGAATTTGGAGAAATTTCCTACAATAGATTGCAAAAAGAAAAGGGGGCTCACGGGGAGGGTAAAAAGAGGAAAAAAAAGGTAAAAGAGAATCAAACACAAATTAAAATATGTGTTTCATAAACTAAGACCAAAACTAGAATTAAAAAAAAATTTTTTCAGCCAAAAAGTTGTCTGAACTGAAGGAATACCGAGGTCTTTAATTTCATTCACCTTCTTTGAAGGTGATGGAGGATGAGGGTAAACAATTCATTACTCTGAAATTTACTTTGGAATTTCACAGAGGAAAATAGTAGATGCAAAAGGCCTGCAGACTTTTTAAAAGCAGATCCTCTATGCTGGAACAACAATTAAATTTGAATCAGATATCTTCCTGGATTTCCAGACCAAGTATAAAATGCCTTGAAAACTCAGAAAGGACATAATTTTGTTTATTTGTTGTTGTTGTTGTTTGTTTTTTCATCTCAATGTCAAATGTTCCAAGGAAGTGGCAATTTCTTTCATGGCTGTCATCATCTGAGGATGTTACTAAACTCTCGATTGATTGAAAAGACAAAATAATGACATTCTCTACAACACAAACATGGAAAAGTAGAATGTTTATGTGTCCATTCTGAGAAAATATTTAATATGAGTAAAAGGAAAACTAGTCTACCTTGATCAAAAACTAGAAAATATTTTATTTCATGTAATTGCCAAGTCCAGATATTTTTGGATTTAGCCATGGTTGGCCACAAGCCTGCAATAATACACCACAGACAGGCTGTAGTCTTCTAGTGCTCAGATCTCCTTCCTTACACTGGCTCTGTTATTAACAGTTGCTTGTCTCCCTGGTAGCAATATGCTTGCAGAAATTCTCAGAAGCCTAAGTTTCAAGACATAGTAATGATAATGACAACCACGACCACCACAATACCCTTACTGGCTGGACAACTGAACCTTGTTAGTTTCCTTACCCTAGAAACTCACTTGGCCAAAGGAAAGCGATACTGTTTTTCTCTTAGTTTTATGTTCATCCTCACCCTCATGGTTGATTCAATCTCTGAAGTCACGTGGATAGAAAGTAGGTAAAGGCTGATTCCCATTAAGGAAAATGAGAATATTGTTAAAGCAAAGATAGGATAATATAATTTGGCTAAAAATCAGCTAATCAAAATCCTTTGATTCACCCAATAATTATAAAACTATCCAAAAATGAAATATTAAAAAAATGTGGTCTCTTCTTTCAACATTATACAGGGATCTAACCCAGGCCTAAGAGGAGTGCACTTTTTCTCCCCACACCCATTCATATCTCTTACAATTCTGTCAATTGAGACATAATTAACAAATAAAATTAAAGATATTTGAAATGGAAGTATACTTGTTTACCTCACTGTTTATTATTGGTTCTGGCCCCAGATTTAGTAAAATTCCATAATATATACATTTTGCTCAATAAAAATATAAATAACTACTGTCTCTTGGCATAAACAAAGATAATATCACGATTCCATAGGATATTGACCAGTTTCATATCAAATTCAGCAATTTTGTGCTAATATTTCTGTTTTGACTGTAACACTTTCAGTTTATTGGCTGGGATGCCCTGGGTGGTGTGGAAACCTTTCAGTAAATGTTAATTACCCTCAATTAATGCAATATAAAATGGAGGAGTAAAAGAAATCATTGGAGAAAAAAATAATCGAAAACAAAGTCAAGTCACCATCACTTCATAGCTCACACCTGGTTGAAACAAGAGTATGGATTCTTTTCCCTGATAGTGGAATGATTTCTAGATATGTTTCTGGAAGGAGTTTCTTTGTCCATTACTCCCCCAATGCCACTAAGCTCTGGCTTTTGAAAGGAGTGCCATATTTTGTATTGTTATGACTACATCTGAGAGGGAATTGAAAAGGGTGCATATTCTGGGTGGTGGTTTTCTTTATCAGCTCATTTTCTGCGGGTTTGTTTCTGTGTTCTTATGTGTGTGTGAGGACAGCAAATGGGAATGGGGTATTGAGATTGCTCAACGGAAGACCAAATCAATTTCTTAATTCCAGACACTGTGAAAGCAATTCCCTTAAAGTCAGATATTGTGCTAAACTACATTTCCTGATTCTAGAGCTGGCATTTGGAGCATCTGTTTCCTAGCAACAATTCTCAGTTATACGCTCACTTTCCTAGCCCTCAATTTAATGACCTCCATTGAAGCATCTACTTCGGACAATTTGAGACGATGGATCAGGATTGGTAGGCAGAGTTAATCTGTAGTTGTCCCTGCTATCTGCACTTCTACCATAAAAATAATTGTCTCCTGTGTCTGCCCGGTAATATATAACAAAGGATTCATGGAAAGGCCTGTGGGAATTAGGTTTCTTCAATATCTCAAACTACTTTTTTTAAGGCAATTTTGGTTCTGGCTTCCTCAAATGCTAATACTAACAGGCTTTTTCTTAGTAATTTAGTCTTTTAATCCCCACAAAACTCCAGGTTAGTATACTCTCAACCATCCTTGGAGGTTGGCCAGAGGCAAAAAGTATGTCTTTTCTTTCTCGTGAGCCGATTTCAACCCAAGCCCGTGTCTTTATTACAGGACATTACTGAATCTGTAAGAAGGAAGTAAGCTAACCCATCTAAAATCCTGAATTCTCCCTACCAAATTTCATAATTTACAATCATGTTAGAAATATGGTTTATATTGCAAAGTACAAGAAATGGCATTTTGTCCATCTGTTTGATAACAGATAACAAGAGCTGCAACTTCCCTACTTGGGAGTATTGTGATTCCCTTTGTTCCTCTAACTACTTTTTTTTAGGCAATTTCAAATTTAGTCTCTGCCACTTGCATGTTGACATTACGATGAAAATTTCACCAACAGTTAGGATAGGTACTAACACCTAATAGCTAGCTTGAAATGGGATGGCAGTAAAATTTTACCAACCCTAGTACATGTTGCTTAGACCCTGTTTTTTTCTTTTATTTTGTTGTGCATGTATAACTACCATTAACTTAAGAATTGTTTGTTCGATCACAAATTGAACTCAACTAAATTATTTCCTGGGTTGTCTGGGTCCCTTGCTGCATTGCTGGTTGCAATAATGCAGTCTAAATCCTGACTACAGAATATAATAGCAGAAATGTGTATTATTTTCAGATCAGATCCACTAAAAGCTTTCCACACTGTCATTCTTCGCCTTCCATGGTGCTTTTGAAGTCATGTGTTGGTGATATCGGAGTGAAACAAGAGAAGGACCCTGGGTTTCTGAATGCACATAAGGAAGAGAATTGGCTTCTAATCAGGAACACCTTTTTTGAACAGTTACATGAATGAGAAATATTGTTTCATCATTATTAAAGCATTAAATATTTTGGATGCCATAGCAACTACTGTTTCCTTATTTAAATCAGACCCTGTTAAAAAAAAATCCTAACCCTCTATAACAGAAGGAATCACTGATGCCATCCTTAAGATTCAAAACCAGCCCATAGACACAAGGCACTGCGTGAGTGATGAAAGTTCCGAAAGCTCCCCGCTTTTCCTCTCCTTTACAAAATCTCCTTTCTTAACACCCTACACCAGGGGTCTTTAAGGAATGGAGTGTGTACTAGTTTCTTATGGCTGCTGTAATAAGGCATCACACCTTGAGTGGCTTAAAAGAGCAGCTTGCCCTCTCCCAGTTCCAGAGGCTGGAAGTCCAGTTCCAGGTGTCAGGACTCTCCTAATTCCCAAGAGAAGAATCCTTGCCTCTTCTAGATTCTGGTAGCTGCTGGCAATCCTTAATCCTTGATGCATATCTGTGTTTCTGTGTCCAACTTTGCCTCTTCTTACAAGATCAACAGTCAGACTGGACTTCGGGCACACCCTAATGAAGTATGACCTCATCTAACTTGGTTACACCTGCAAAGACCTTATTTCCAATGAAGGGCACATTCTGAGGTTCTTAATGAACATGACTTTTGAGGAAACATTACCTGGTACAGTGTGAAAGGGAATAAGGAGAAAGGTTAGAGGGGGAGGTCTTCTGTAGATAAGAATGCACTAATATTCAGAATGCATTTCCATACATGAATAATATCACGAAAGGCGACTAGTTTCTATAATTTAGAAATGTAACTGAAGGGTACATATGGACACGAGGAAGACATCAAGAGTGACCAGTACTGAAACTGACAATGACCTTTTAATATTACATTTTGGGAAGAACTTTTCCAGGGTCAAGACTGTGGTTCTCAGCAACTTAATTTTGACATTACTATTCATATTGGGTTAGACTTTCACAATCAAATATATTCACTAACTCACACACCACTATCAGGATATCAGTTTAAACATTCATTAAATTATACAATGACAGCAGCTTAAAAATTCAAAATAAAACATAAATGACCAGAAAATACATAATTCCATACAAAACTTTATCTTAAAATGACTAAGTATAAAATTTAGAGTTGCTTATTAAACTTGAAAATGAGCGTTGAAGACATATACCTGTCAGTTTCCCATTTCCCCAGTGTTCTGTTCCTCTTCAATAAATTAGTATGTATATTCTCTCACTTGTCAATCTATTCTAAAACTAACACCATGATTTTTGAATAAAGTAAAATTATAAATTATTTAGTTTGTGTAAAAAAATACCATAAATTAATTCTATAAATACAGAGTCAGTATATATTATGTGCCAGGGCTAGGCTAGGTACTTGGGATAATATACTTATACTCAGTGGCTTTCTGTCTTTAACCCTGGCATGCCACGCTCTATAAACAGATGGAAATTTGATTACAGCTAAAACTTCCCTATCGACAAGTAAAGCATTTCAGCTTTCCCAAGGTACACACTTAAACCAAGAACCGTACCTAACATAAAGTGAATGTCTTTAGGTTGCTTCATTTTTTTACTTCGATTTTATGATATTTGATTAGCTTTCTAATATAGTTATAATAGTAAATTGGATATAACTTTTAAAACCTAGGTCAGCATTAAAATGAAGACTAAATTATTCTGAGCCCCCATCTTCCTAAAATATGTATGTTAAACTCTCAAAATTAGAGAATAATCCTAATTCTACTTAGGATTTGTACAGATGGATTGGCATAAATTATTCTAAGTTATATTAGTTTTTCTTAAGTCAGAAACTGAATAATTTAAAAAGAGATTATTAATTAAATTCAGACTTAGGTAGGGGAAGACTTTATTCAAAAAGACTAACTGCTCCAGGGGAGGGGAACTACGACAACGGGAGACTATGCCAAATGTATGAGATCTATAAATCTCTCAAAGGTCAGGCAGAACTGAATTTTATTAATAGGAAAAGCAAAACTGGAAAGAACTCAGCTTGAGGGAGTGTGATGAGCAGGGGATGTGATGAGGCAGTTAATCAGGAATGTTTTTCTGCTGATTCTCAGAAGGGGCCCAGAAAGGAGAAACATGTGGAAAACTGACTAAATTTTGATCAAGGCAGGATACCTGGCATTTGTTCGTATTGATCAGTGGTATGAAGAGTTCGGCTATCATTTATGAGACAAAGAATGGGATTTGAAGGGTCAGTGTCTAGCCTTACCATAGATAAATAAGAGGGTCAATCCAGTGGTCGCTCTCCAAGGCAGGCCATTTCCTAAAACAGAAAGTGGGGAGGAGGTAGCCTTTCTTAACTGTTGTTTTCCAGGAGTACAGGGCTGAAGTAAAGGTGAACATGGTCAGGGGAAATCGAAGCTAATCAAAATGGAGAGTCAAATAATACCCCAACATAGTTAAGTTGTACTCTTAACTAAACGCTTGGTCACTGCATGCTTAAACCAAACAACATGCGGTACTTCAGGGGAACTGCATTCCATGTGATCAATGCCAAGTACTTATTAAATATTTATCACAAGATTAAAAATAGGAAACATGTCTTAGTTTACTTTTTCTTCTACAATTTGCAAAAACATGCATCTTGTTTGCAAAATTGGCATATAGATCAGATGATTAGGTATAATGCCTCCTTAGAAACAACAATCTTAATGGCAAATGCATTAAGTAAAAATCCTTTCTTCTACTTTAAATTTTAGACTGTCAATTGATTAGAAATAATTTATATGCTCTGTGATTAAACCTCCTTACAAAAAAAGTACATGAAATACAGCACATAAATGAGCTGGAATTTAATAGGCTTGTTTCATCTTTTAAATCTCATATTATTTTTGCACGAACACGATTTCCTGAAATTGAGTCACTTACATCTTATGGAAAGGTTACATTTAATACACATTAAAACATATTTAATATGTGCTTTTTCCATATTAAGATTTAGGGAATGTTATATATTTTTTCTAGAAGCTAAATATAAGATATGTAACAGTTTTCCTTCTTGCTATTTCATTAGAAATTGCACAAATCTTAATAAATAACTTAACCACTAATAAAGGGATTGTAATTAAGGGAAGTAGAATTAAATCAGATTATACAGAGCGCTAACCACACAAAAATAAATGGAGAGGTGGTGATTTAGCTACTTATTACTGTGCCTCAGGAACATTTCACATAGTGAAAATTTCACAGAATTTTTTTCTACTTGGTTATAGTTATAAAAAGAATATTAGAAGCTATTTTTTAGACACCAGATAAACTAGATCAAACATTTAAAAAATGCTCATATCCTTGCATCCTTGTGTATATAATAAACGCTCACTGGGGGTTGAGAAAGTTTATAAGGATAAACTTTCCCCTGTCCTGGCAAAAAGAAAAGTCTCCATAAGTTCTTCACCCTTGCATCCTTTGGAAATCTGGAGTAACCAACACAAAATTGTTGCAGTAACCATTTTCTCAAATGCACATTATGTGGAGAAGAAAAAATATCACAAGTATAAGAATCAACACTTTAAACAAAATTCGCAAACAAAAAAGCTGGAGGGAAGAATATAGAATAATTATAAATGCATTATTTATCTAGAAAAAGCTTACTCTCTTTCTAGTCATAATTCAAGGCTCTCTGAGGTCTTCCCTAATATCCCTAGGCAGCCTGTTTCATCCTAACTGTGAGTTCAATTTACACAGTATTTCATATTTCCCCGTTATGCTTTTTATGATTCAAAAAAGGGATATGATGAAATAAGTAAAATCTAGATGAATGCAATGTATTTTATGAAGCTGGCAAAGAAAATCTAAACCTCCCTATATCATCCCTACTCATCATATTATTTAATAATATATACTTAATATTTGGTCTATGTTTCTAATATAAATTCTTAGTTTTAGTGTTACTATGACAACATTCTAATCAATTAATGTACACAACACACCACATGGTATATTTATCTGAAAATTGGGGTGGCTGCCAACAAACATTCTTCCTTAGTTTTTGATGTGCAAATCTGATTAAATATTATATTTAACCTTTTGGCAGTACCTTTAAAAATTGAAAATTTCATGCTTAGAAGGAAAAATATGAAAACTGATATATCCAGGGCCAAGAGTAAATTTGGTTTGTGGTATCTCTATGCCATACTTCAGCCAATGCCTGTTTTGGCCCATAAAAAATAAAATGCTGGCCTGGATGGTGTGGTTCAGTGGATTGAGTGTTGGACTGTGAACCTTTAGGGTCACTGGTTCGATTCCCAGTCAAGGCATATGCCTGGGTTGTGGACCACGTCTCCGGTAGGGGGAATGGGAGACGCAGCACACATTGATGTTTCTTTCTCTCTCTTTCTTCCTCCCTTCCCTTCTCTAAAAATAAATAAATGAAAATATAAAAAAAGAAATAAAATGCTTAAAGATTTCTAAACATGCACAAATAAAATAGTTATTTTGCAACTGTCTTTATTTTCTATATTCTTATTAGAATGCCTTACTTACGCAATACAGGGCTTCTTGATCAATGTCTATCTCTCTTAGTAATCCAAGCTTTGGAAAATTTAAATGGTTTATTGAATACATACAAACTCTTAAGTCTGATTATATATATATGATATAGGAGTAAAAGAATGGTATTTTACTTCCAGACTTTTAAATTGTAAGGAAGATAAATACCACTTGGGTAAAGATTTTCTTAAATGTTAAGAAAATGATTCCTCTTTAAAACTCTCTCTTGGAACTGGGTGGTCAAGATGGTGGCATAGACAGATATGGCTCACCTCTTCACACAACCACACCAAAATTACAACTAAAATATAGAACAACAATCACTCAGAATTGTCAGAAACCGAGTTGAATGGCCGTCCAACAATCTATGGAATTAAAGAAACTACATCTATCCAGAGAGGTAGGAGGGGCACAGATGCAGAAAGAGCTGGTTCCTCACCCATGCGTGGTGGATGAAAATTCTGGAAGACACTGAGGGAAGCCTGAGGTCACAACTTGCCACCCTACACACTCTCCCAAGTACAGCCCGCTCAGCAAGGACATCTGTCTCCTGGGCAAAATTTGTCAAGCAAGCTGGGATCTATGAGTGGGAAGATGACCAAGCCCAAAGAAGAGGAAGCTGCTTCTGAGGGTTTCTGATCAAGATGAAGGCTTAGGTAGACATGCTTCACCTTACTGCACAACCATAAGAGGGAATGCAACTAACTTAAAAATGAAAAACATATACAACTGCCAGAAAATTACCCAGAAAAATGCCCAGAATTCTATGGAAGTCTGACAACCACAGATTTTAAAGAGCTATATTCATCCAGATGGGTAGGTGGGGCAGAAATGGGGAGTCTAGGTGAGAGGATGAGGTGTGGCAGTGGCCAGCTGGGGACAGCAAGGCAGCAAGGCAGTGGTGGTTGGCTGAATGGCAGGTCCCACATTCATGTGTGGTGGATAAAAATCAGGGGAACACCTTGTTGAGTGAGCAATCCCAGCTGCGGGCCAGACCACACAGCCCAGAGTTCCAGTACTGAGAAAAAATAAAGCCTCATAACTTCTGGTGGTAAACCCAGTGGTGGCTGGGGCAGCAGAAGAAAATGTCATTTCTTAGGAGAGCCTGGAACATATGCAAGCCCACCCACTCTGGGAGCCACAACCAGGATAGCAGCGAGTGGGGCATCAGTTGCATACAGGAAGCAGGTAAGTGCCAGGCATGCCCCGAAAAGTCAGCCAGCAGCAGTGACACTGTCCTCTCTTTGACCCCTCCTCCAGGCACAGAGCCACAAAGCAGCCAAGGAGGTTTCCCCACCCTGGTGAATACCAGGTGCACTAGGACAGGAAATCAAAGCAGCTCTATCTAGTACATAGACACAGGGAGGCTGCCAAAATAAGGAGACAAAGAAATATGGCCCAAATGAAGAACAAAACATAACTCCAGAAAAAGAACTAGGCAATACAGAGAGAGCCAAGCTATCAGATGCAGAGTTCAAAACACTGGTGGTCAGAATGCTCAAAGATCTCATTAGGTATTACAAAAGCATAAGAGAAGAAATGAAGGCTATAATAAGGGAAATGAAGAAAAATCCAGAGGAAACCAACAACGAAGAGAAGGAAGCTGGGATTCAAATCAAAGATTTGGAACATAAGGAAGAAATAAACAGTCAACCAAATAAAAATGGGAAAAAATTAAAAAAAAAAAAAAAGAGGAGAGTTTAAGAAGATTCTGGGTCATCTCCAAAAGTGCCAACATCTGACTCATAGGGATGCCAGAAGGAGAAGAGGAAGAACAAGAAATTGAAAACTTATTTGAACAAATAATGAAAGAGAACTTCCCTAACTTGATGAAGGAAACAGACATGCAAATCCAGGAATCAAGAGAGTCCAAAACAGCTGGACCCAAAGAGGACCACACCAAGACACATCATAATTAAAATGTCAAAAGTTGAAGATAAAGAGAGAATCTTAAAAGCAGTAGGAGAAAGGCACAGAGCTACCTACAAAAGACTTCCCGTAAGACTATCAGCTGATTTCTCAAAAGAAATTTTGCAGGCAAGAAGTATACAAAGATGAAAAGCAAGGACTAACAACCAAGATTACTCTATCTAGTAATGCTATCATTTAGAATGGAAGGACAGATAAAGTCTTCCCAGACAAGGTAAAGCTAAAGGAGTCCATCATCACCAAGTCCTTATTATATGAAATGTTAAAAGGGTCTTATTTAAGAAAAAGATCAAAACTGTGAACATTAAAATTACAACAAATTCACAACTATCAACAACTGAATCTAAAAAGCAAAAACAAATTAAGCAAACAATTAGAAAAGGAAGAGAATCATAGATATGGAGATCATCTGGAGGGTTATCAGCTGGGAGTGGAAGGGGGAGAATGAGGGAAAAGATATAGGGATTTAGAAGCATAATTGGGTAGGTACGAATAGACAGGGGCATGTTAAGAACAGTACAGACA
The DNA here is from genome assembly GCA_004024845.1 of Tonatia bakeri. NCBI lineage: Eukaryota > Metazoa > Chordata > Mammalia > Chiroptera > Phyllostomidae > Tonatia > Tonatia bakeri. Next base: position 67,502 of record PVIA01004608.1, read on the forward strand.
ATGGGGAAGTCGAAGAACTTATAGGCACAACCCACCGACATAAACTAAGAGGAGGATTCATGGAGGGAAGGGGTAAACTAGGCAGAGGAGGGCAAAGGGAGAGACATTTGGGATAACTGTAATAGCATAATCAATAAAACATACTTTAAAAATTTTGAGAGGGCTATCTCCAGAGTGAGGAGCCCCAGCTCCACATCAGGATCCCCCCCCAGCCCAGGGTTCCAGGGCCAAGAAGCTAAGTTCCTACAACTTCTAGCTGCAATGCTATCAGGGACTGAGTTGATGGAAGAAATTTCTAGAGCCCCAAGCAGTTCCTCTTAAAGAACCCACACACAGACTCACCTACTCAGACTCACTCCCTCTCTGCTCCAGCACCATTGAAGCAGCCTGAAAGGTACCAGTGGTATAAAGGGAGAAACTGAAGCGTCACCAAAGTGAGCAGCAGCCATTGGACTTTTTCTAAACCCTCCCCCAACAGAGCCAGCAGACCGGTGCCATATCTGAAACTTCATCAACCTGGCTAGCACTGTTTGACCCATCTTAGAGATCCCCAAAGACTCTGCCTTATCCAACTTATGGACCTACCCAAGCTGCTTTTCCATATAAATGGCTGGTCTTGCCTTGTCCTTCACAACTTCCTAATCCTATCAAATATTGCAAGCAATAGCTGGCCCCAGGGAGCCCCAGGCCCGGCACTAGCAGCAGTCAGCCTAGATTCACAGCTGGGCTATGTCTAGAAATCTCCAAGCCCAGCACAGGTAGCAGCCATTTAAGATTGCTTTATAGCTCAGGGCAGGTTGGCCCTCAGCAAAATACAGGTGAGGGCAAACCCTGGCCTGTCACCTGGGAAACCCAAGGGACAGTGTACCCAGTGGACAGCTACAAAGCACCTTAGAGGACCACCACCCTGCCCCTGCACAGCTGATCTTCCACAGAAGGTGGAAGTTGGTGGTTAGTGGTCATAGCCCATTCTTGCAGCTGACTACCCTGAGTTAATCCCTCCTATTGATCTGCCAACAACCACCAAGGCTCAACTACAAGAGGAAGGTATATTCAGCCCACACAAAGGGCACACCTCAAGTACCCAGCTTGCGTGATAGGGGACACTGTGCCACTGAAACCTACAGGACACTACTAGATTAAGCCACACTACCAAGATATGGAGTCAAAGCAGCTCTACCTAATATATAGAATCAAACCCAAGGGGGCTGATAAAACAAGGAGTCAAAGAAACATGGTCCAAATGAAAGAACAGATCAAAATTCCAGAAAAAGAGCTAAATGAAATGGAGGTAAGCAATCTATCAGATGCAGAAACACTGGTTATAAGGATGCTCAAGGAAATTAGTGAGGATCTCAACAGCATAAAAAAGATCCAGTCAGAAATGAAGGATACACTAACTGAAATAAAGAAAAATTTACAGGGAAATAACAGTAGAGTGGATGAAGTTGACAATCAAATTAATGATATGAAATGTAAGGAAGAAAAACAACAATCAGAACAAGAAGAAATAAGAATAAAAAAAAAATGGGGATAGTGTAAGCAGACTCTGGGACAACTTCAACAAGTCCAACATTCACATCATAGGGGTGCCAGAAGGAGATGAGAAAAAACAAGAAATTGGAAATCTATTTTAAAAAGTAATGAAAGAAAACTTCCCTAATTTGTTGAAGGAAATAGACATGCAAGTCCAGGAATCACAGAAAATCCAAAACAAGACTGATGCAAAGAGGCCCACTCCAAGGCACATCATTAATTAAAATGCCAAAGGTTAAAGATAGAGAATCTTAAAAATAGCAACATAAAATAAGTTAGTTACCTACAGGGGAGTTCCCATAAGACTGTCAGTTGATTTCTCCTAAGAAACTTTGCAGACTAGAAGGGACTGGCAAGAAATACGCAAAATCATGAAAAGCAAGAGCCTACAGCCAAGATTGCTCTACCAAGCGAAGTTATCATTTAGAATTGAAGGGCATATAAAGAGCTTTCCAGACAAGAAAAACTAAAGGAGTTCATCAACACCAAACCATTACTATATGAAATATTAAAGGGACTTATTTCAGAAAAAGAAGAAGTTCAAAACTATGAATGATAAAATATAAACCTATCAACAATTGAATACAACCACCAAAGTAATCAAACAAGAACAAACACAGAATCATAGATTCAGAGAACATTTTGATGGTTGACAGATGGGAGCGGGGTGTGGGGGAAATGGATGAAGAGATGAGGGGATTAAGAAGAACAAATACGTAGTTGCAGAATAGCCATGGGGATGTATAGTATAGGAAATGGAGTAGCCAAAGAACTTATACACAGGACCCATGGACATGAATAATGGGTGGGGGAAGACTGCCTGAGGGAGTGGGGGGTGCTTGGTGGAGGACAGGAAATGGGGAAAAATTGGGACAACTGTAATAGGATAATCAAGAAAATACAATAAAAAAAAATGAACCAGAAGTCAACAACAAAAAAAAAACCTGTCTCTCTGTTTTTATTTTATTTTTTGTGTGATCTGACAACGCTGGAAGTACAGAGATATGCTGAAGAGCAATGCAACTTTTACTTAAGAATTCAAATGTTGCTTTATTTGTGTTATACAATCAAGCATCACATTGAAAATGTAGGATGTTTTTCTATAAAATGCATATGATTATACATAACTGTATCACTTTGGTTCTTAGAAAAAAAGTAACTATGGCAAAAGTGAATTTCTGAGTTCTTGCATGATTGTACATTTTTATTTTATCCCTATTTTAAGAGTTGATTTAAAATTATTTTCCATGTGCATTAGAATGCATGAATCCATAATTTACTGAAATATACATTGTTGTTGGTTAGGTGGATGATGACTTTTCTTTTTTTTTTTGTTTGACTATTTGAAAACAACCATTTCAGTCTCCCTCTTTTAGGGTAACACTTTCTCCCTTTAAAAATTGAAACAGAAGAAAAATTAATTATGTTTGCTTCCTTTTATGTATCTGACACTTCTGGGATCACTTCAATCTGAAGATTTCAAGTATTATAGCTTAGGGGAAGTTTTGTCTTTTAATTGTTATTTAATCTACTCCAGTATCTGGTTCCATTCTTTTTGGTATTTTCATGAGATGGAATTGAAAATTCAGGATTTTCCTTGAATTTTATCTTTTCTTTTTTATTTTTATTGTTGTTCAGTACAGTTGTCCCCATTTTCCTCCATTGCTCTCTCGTACCTTGTTCCAACCACACTTGAAAAGATAAGGATCTATTGTCCTTGTCCATGGGTCCTTTCTACATGTTCCTTGACTTAACCCTTCCCCTTCTTTCCACAGTTATCCTCTCTCCCTCCCTCACTGTCAGTTTGTTCTTTATTTCCATGTCTCTGGTTCTATTTTGCTCACACGTTTGTTTTGTTGATTAGGTTCCACTTATAGGTGAGATCACAAGGTATTTGCCTTTCCCTGTCTTGCTTATTTCACTTAGCATAATACTCTCCAGTTCCATCCATGCAGTTGTGAAGGATATAAGCTCCTTTCTTTCTGCTGCATAGTATTCCACTGTGTAAATGAACCACCGTTTTTTTGTTGTTGTTGTTTTTGTTTTGATCCTCTCTTCTATTGATGGGCACTTAGGCTATATCCAGCACAATTTGGCTATTGTAAATAACATGGGTATAAACAATGGGGTGCATAGGTTCTTTTGAATTGCTATTTCAGGATTCTTTGGGCATAATCCCAGCAATGGAATTGCCAGGTCAAAAGGCACTTCCATTTTTAGTTTTTTGAGGAAATTCCATACTGTTTTCCACAGTGGCTGTACCAGTCTGCATTTCCACCAACAGTGTACTAGGATTGCCTTTTCTCCACAGCCTCTCCAGCACTTGTTGTTTGTTGATTTGTTAATGATGCCATTCTGACTGGTGTGTTGTGGTATCTCATTGTGCTTTTAATTTGCATCTCTCTGATGACTAATGATGTTGAGCATCTTTTCACATGTCTATGGGTCCTCTGGATGTCCTCCTTGGAGAAGTGTCTGTTCAGTTCTTTTGCCCATTTTTTAATTGGATTGTTTGTCTTCTTGGTGTGGAGTTGTGTGAGTTCTTCATATGTTTTCAAGAGCAAACCCTTGGCTGGGGTATCATTGGCAAGTACATTCTCCCATACAGTTGGTTCCCTTTTCATTTTGCTGATGTTTTCTTTAGCTGTGCAGAAGTTTACTAGTTCAGTGTAGTCCCATTTGTTTATTCTTTCCTTTATATCCCTTGACCTAGGTGACATATCAGTGAACATACTGCCGCATGGGGTATCTGAAATCGTCCTGCTCATATTCTCCTCTGGGATTTTTATGGTGTCACATCTCATATTTGTCTTATCCATCTTGAATTTATTTTGGTTTATGGTGTAATTTCATGATCTAGTTTCATTTTTCTTGCATGTATCTATCCAGATATCCCAACACCATTTATTTAAGAGGCTAATTTTATTCCATTTTATGCTTCTGTCCCCACTGTCAAACATTAATTAGTCATAGAGATGTAGGTTTATTTCTGGGCTCTCTACTCTGTCCCATTGGTTTGTGTGTCTGTTCTTATACCAGTACCAGACTATTTTGATATGATGTGACATGATATATTATATGATATGATATGTGCTTTATATGACAAATGTGTATAGTTAAGCAACCAATGCCCATTTCCAAATATAGAACATTTCCATTACTACAGAAATTTCTGTTATGCTCCATTCCAGTCAGTCACTACCACTCCCATCCCCCACCAAAGGTAATGACTGTTTTAATTTCTCTCACCACAGATTTCTTTTGTGTGGTCTTAATGTTTATATAGAGTCTCATTCTATATACTCATTTGGGGGTGGTTTAATTAACTCTGTTTCTATGAGATTCTTCCATTTTGTTTCATATATTAATGACTCATTTTTTTATTATTCTGTAGTATTGATTTCCATGAACATAACACAATGTATACATCATTCTATGGAGAAAACTCTATTTTCAGCTATTATTAGTAATATTGCTTGGGAATTCTTAGTGGACATATGCCTTCATTTTGCCTACATAAATACCTTGGAGTAAAATTTCTGGGTCATATTTTAAATAAACATTTAACAGTATAAAAAAACTGACAAATTTCCAAATTCAAAAAGCAAAAACAAACCAGTATTTTCTATATTATCTCTGAAGATCCTTTCAGACCAGAGCAGAAGAAAACTATTGACTGGGATAAATACAGATAATTTTACTATCATCCATTAGGTGTTTAACAACTGCATTTTGGGACTGACTGATATAAATTCTCACATCCTAGCTAATTCCAAGATATCAACATAATATCAACCAATTCCCAAGATTCCTTAAAATTTCACAACTGGTTTTCCAGAAGTCAGCTTTAATACCCCACTGGCCATATCATGTTATTTTTGGCAACAGCAAAAAATTTAAAAAAAAATACAGCTAGGCAACTCACTGGCCCCTGTGGCCTACCTCCTCCTGAAGTATCTCTGTGGGAATGGAACAGATAAATAATAATGTTTATTACATGCTAAATATATGCCAAGTAACATGCTAAAGGCTTTTGATGAAATATCTTTCAAATCACTTTATACCTATAATGTGAAGATGAAAAGTACATTTTTGTAGATCAAGAAACAGACAAAATTAAGTGAAACACTGAAGCAGGAGACAGCATAGGAAGAATTCTGAGACTGCAATACTGTCACTGGCCAGCATTTAGCACCCTGGTTGCCAGGAAACACCTTTTACCAGTTAGGTAGAATAAATAGTAAACCGAGGCAGGGAGGAGGAAGGAGACAAGTCTCACATGCTAACTCAGAGATCCTGAGCCTGTTCTGATAATATTCCAGGTGTTTCAGTATTACAAGAAACACTATATTAACAAGAAAGAAAGTCCTTGAAATTCTATGTAATATTTCCACTATCTGGGAAGGATAACCTTGAAATTGTAATTTCATCCCAAGGCCTGAATGTGGGAGAGGGTCCCCAGGCCCAAAGAGCGAGCCCATAAATCGAGTTTGGTGAATTGCCTACCACTGGTCACTATTTTAGGAGGGAGTCCCTGATGCGTATAGAAAGCCCATAAATAACTTTGGAAAGTGCCTCAATTTTAATTAACTGCCTCCAGTCACGTATTTGTTTTACAACAGGATGACCAAATGGAGTCTGGAGCAAGATAAGAATTTGGGTGGACAGACCCTCATTCATCCCTAAATTTGGGTAGTCACATTTCCCCAGGAAAGCTTGTGCCACATTTACCCGTTAATCAATATGTAACTTTTTCCCTCCTATCCCACCAACTATGTAAGTCCTGAGAACAAAGGACTCGCTCTCTTGCTCTCTTGGGGGGCTCAGGATGCTCTCTCTCTCTCTTTTTCTCTCTTGTTCTCACGGGCTCAGGATGCTCTCTTGCTCGCTCGCTCTCTCTCTCTCTCTCTCTCTCTCTCTCTCTCTCTCTCTCTCGGGGGCTCTTAACTCTCGGGCCACAGAGCCTCTAGCCACCCGGCCTCAGGCTGCCCAGGGGCTTGCTACCCTGGTCTTCAGCCACTCTTGATTTTCTCACCTTGCTTTGCTCTGAAACTTTCCCTTTCACCCCCTATTCTTCCCGGTCCTGTTCTCTTCCATGGAAGCGAGCCACTAATCAACTGATTACATACTACTAGATTTGCTGATTGTATTTCTTTACATGGGTCAGCAAGAAGAACCAGTTCTCTGCCGTCAACAATACTTTCCCAAAATCCCACACCTAGTAAAACATGAAACATTTCAACCCAGGCATTCAGGTGCCAACACTTGCGTTCTGAACTTTATATTATTACCATTTCCATTCTTCTAGAAATAACACAAGATTGTGTTTACCTCTTAAGTATCACTTCTTCACTATTTAAAACCCTATAAACATGCAGAATAGATACTTGATAGTATAAGTTGTTCAATTATATATTGCACAGGCTTTACAGAATCCACCTAATATTTCACTTGCAAAAAAAAAAAAAAACTGAGAGATTGTAATTATATAGAAAGCAAATTTAAAATCTAGAACCAAGCAATTGGAAGGGAAGAATGACTCTGTAGTGCATTAAAAAACAATTCACACTAAATTAACATTATCTTTAAGTCATTTCTATAAATAGGCAAATTGGACAAAAGATGTATTTACCAATTCATAACTTATCCACATATATAACAAAATATTGCTGTTCTGAATATAAGTACTGCAGAATAAAAACCATGTCTTAAGTTCACCGAAGTTCACCTCATGGGCAAAACCGAAATGTCAGCATTCCACAGTAAGCACTGATCCCAGAATGCCAAAGCCCCAAACAAGTCTAACCTGTACACTCCGGATAAAGGCAGCAGGGAGCTGTTAGCCTTCTCAAAAGACAATTGGCCCCTGGCGTGATCTTGATAAGGAGTGAACTTTCTGATCTTCCATTACTTTTCAGCCAGATGTTTGAGAAGTTTGCGGGGCAGCCGAGACTTCAACCGAGAGGAAACAAAGGAAGGATGAAGAAGGGAATACAGATGGCGCCTACGGGGGCCGAGTAGGAACACACCAATCTGAAAGCACCCACCAACAGATGCACGCACCAATGCAGATGCACGCACCAATGCGGATGCACGCACCAGTGCGGATGCACGCATCAGTGCGGATGCACGCATCAGTCCGGATGAACGCATAATCCAGGTGCTGCAAAATGACGTAATGCATGCTGCTGTTCAGTCAGCAAGGGGTGGCAAAATGGTACCTGGCCACTACCAAGAAACAACCAAAAAAGATGATCCCAGATGTTGTGCGGTCCGCTCTGTTGTGTGAGTGCAACAAGTGCAGCTTCTGGAGGGGAGGGACCACAAAATCATTTATAAGGGATGCGCAGCCTGTATTTATCCTGAACCATGCAGAGCCCAGGCAATGTGCGCGTCTCGCCAGAGCTTTCACAAGGATACATGCTGCTCCTCACAAATATTTGGACAGCATATGTGAGCTGGCCTTCATCTTCAATCCTTAGAAGGCCTCCTTTGTCTTCAATGAGTTTTGATGGGAGGGTGATGTCCAGAACACCTAGGAGAAGAGTGTTCTTAAGTTTGTGCAATAGGCGGATGTGCTGCAGCTGACGGATGAGCCCAGCTCAGTTTGCTGGCGACAGTGAGAAGGTGGAAGTGTGGGGAACTGCTGGCGAGGCAGGCAGGGCGAGATATAGGGCTGCTTCTCACATGCACCTCTCAGGGCCTTTTCCTTGGTAGGACCCAGCTGCCCCTCCTCTGCTACCTTGCCTTTTAAAAAATATTTTTCTTGTAATTCAAGTTTACTATCTATATAAGTTTGTATTAGTTTCACATGTATAGCATAGTGGTTAGATGATTATAGACCTTACACAATGTTCCACCTGATATTTCCAGTACTCACCTGACACCAGACATAGTTATCTCAATATTATTGACATATTCCCTAATTCTGTGCTTTGCATCCCTGTGATTATTTTGTAACCACTCATTTGTGCTGGGTTATCTGAACCCAGTGTGGTTCAATGGTAGGACTGACATCAGCCATGTTGAAACATAGGCTTGGTTCTCTGTCTTGCCTTCTTTCAAAGGGATCTGTGGGCCCAGGACCCTCAAACATCCCCTTCCACCAGCCCCTGCCTTCTGTTTCCCTTTTTCCTACTGAAGTTTTTAGGAGCTTAGAGCCAGAAAGATATGTCCAAAAGAGAGGTGCTGTTTGGTTTTCATTCTCTGCCTTGAAGAACTTATATTATCCCAAACTTTCTCCCCTCTCTTGTAACAAATATAAGAATATATCAGGTTAAAGGGAGAAGATTTCAGGGCTTCTCCCTGCTCCATAGCCTACCTCTCCCTCTCCCCCCAGGCAGCCAGGGCAGAGGGGCTTCTATGTAGTGCGAGGGAAGTCCTTTCCCCTCATCTGTCCCTTCTCCTTCATTTTTGAGCGCAGTGGGGCCTCTGCCTGCTTGAGGGAAGGGAGGGTTTAGGAAGGCTGGGCTTTAGGGAAGTTTGGTACCTGTCCCTCCTCACTCCTTGTTCTGGGTGAGGCAGCAGCTTAGGGGTCCAGGTAATGTCTGACTTTATTTCCTTCACTATAAAACAAAAGGAAAAGGATTTCTGACAGGATAACTTTTTTTAATGTAAAGCATATCAAGGAAGAAAGCCATTTGCATCTCTGATTTCTTCACTGTAATCTAAATCTCCCAAAGTAGAAACCTGAGTTGCATTCTATTTATTCTGAAGCAAATGGAAATAAGTTCAGACTATGCAAAATTGTGTTCTTGATTAAGTATTACTTCATCATTTTCACTTAACATTTCTGCCTTCTTATACTTGTAGTAGCAGCATTCTCTAAATGTTTTTTGAAGTTTAAGCCTCAAAAGACTATGTTCCTTATATGCAAAAGCAATACTTATATTTTAAAATCTGACTCTTATCATGATGTCAGCACATTATTAGGTGCACAATACTGTGTTAATACTAAAAGGAAACTTTCCCCCTCACATTTAGAAGAAATGACACTTCCTATGTAACATGGATTTGCTATATACCTCATCTTTTTATTTACTTTTTATTTTTTTACTTGGTAAAATATGGAGAGTTTCATTGATTAGAATTTTAATCCTGGATCATCCACTTCTTATCTGACCTTAAATGATTTATTTTTTTAACTTTATATGGTTCATGTATTGAATGGGATATCAGTACCCATTTCATAAGATCGTCCTTGTGTTCTAATGTACATGTAACACAATTCCAGGAACATAATGAGTTTACTTACTTATCCTCCATTTTGTTTCCCAGAATAAGTTACATCCTCAGTGCCATCGTAATAACAGTGATAACTATTTAGCTCTTAGTTTATTTATTTAGTGCCGTCTTCCAAGTTCAGGGCACAAGTTGACTAAACAAAACTACTTTAAGCCAGAAAACATTTAACATTCAGAACCATCTTACCTTTCCTCAATTTAAGCTTCCCCTTAACTCTAGTCATATTTATGCAACATTCCCAAACCTCATATCTCCCATTTTCATCTGTAACTTCTCTGCTCTTATGAAACCTCTTCATATTTTGCAAACAGTGACTCTTTATTCTATATACTGCCCCTACTTCTACCCTACTTCTAGAGCTGGTTATCTCTGAATGAGTGCAATAACTTTCTACCTGACTTACCTACTCCTACATAATTGCTTTCAACCCATTATCTACACTAATGGCAAGTAAATTTTAATTTAATAACATTAATCACCCAATAATAAAATTCCTGGCTATTTTATTCTAATGCCTTTTATGAAAATCCCAAACATCTTCTTATAGAACACAAATCCTTTCACAACCTAATATCTGTCTTTCTCTGTTGACCTTGGTATTGATGACCATTGGTATACTATGGGCAGGGTATCGATGTGCCGTGGTCTCCCAGGTCCCCTGCATTCATGTGTGCCTATATAACTATATGTGCCTGGGACATCACTTTATTATTGTTTCGTTGCTAACATCTATGAGTCCTCCATAACTCACCCCAGATATTTTTCTTCTCTAATGCTTTTCTCACAAGGTTCCTCACCTCCTAGGACATCTATGTGGCAACAGACACTATGTTGTGCATGGATCTGCTTATGGTTTTTGTCTCCTCAATAGATTGTAGCTCCTTGCTGAAGAAGTCACTAGCATGCTGTCTGCTGCACACTATGAATGACACTGATCTCTCACCTCCTTTTTCTACCACTACAATTACAGCTACTAATAGAATTAATAGGTAAAATGTGCTAAGATTGCAATATGCCAGAAAGTATTCTCAGCTTTTTTCAACCATTTATACCTCACTCCAGCACTCGATGTCAAGTCCTATGAATGTCCCAATTTGACAAATCAGGAAGTGGAGACACAAAACCTTTAAGCCATTTATTCGTAACCACACAGCTAATAAGTGGCAGATCCAAAAGTCAAGTGAGAAACTCAGGTTTCAGAGCCTGGCCTTTTCACCACTATAAATTACTGATCATAACTTCCTCATTAACTGCTCCAAATAAGGTTTTCCAGAATTTTAAATAGGATTTAAATAATAATTTAAATCTTTGAGAACACACTTCAGTTACAAGAAGCATTATATTGTTTTAAGTAGTTTCATCCTAAATTAGATGGAGGTTTAAAAAGTCAAATAGAAATTTGAAAAGTCATATAAATTGTTAATTAAGACAACTAGAGTATATGGTTTTTGTGTCCAAACACTAACTTAGTGATAAGAAAATGTGCTTCATTATAACAGTAATGTAGGGAATTTAAAGCATTTCTTTGAAGTGCCTTGGATGGGAAAAAAAGTTCACAGAAAAGAGTGTGTTTAGCCTGGTTGTATATAATGAGCATATGGATAAGGGAAAACAAAGGATACAATTCAAGTTGACTAAAGCACATGAAGAGAAAAATGGAGCCATGAAAACAGCAGGTTTCATGTATAAGGAAAAGAAACTTTGTATGTTGAAAATACTAAAGGTGTCAAAAGGAGTGATAGATAGTCATAAGAATGTAGGGGTAGACAGATTTGGGGATAAATTATAAAAAATATACCTAAAACTCTACTTGAATAGTCTGCTCTACAATTTGCAGGAAACGAAGACCAAAGGATTTTCAACTAGTGGCTACTCATTGTTTTTAAACAGCCAGTTCACTGTAAAAACACAGATATTTCTACAAAGGAAATAAAAGAATCTGACATAGCCATTTCTAACACCTTAGGGTTTATAAGTATAATGGTTATGAATCAGAGTCCAAAGGCTCTAGTATGTGAGAAATGTAACTTTATTTCCCAATAAGACAAAGTGATTTCTATTTTTATGTTCCATTCTGCCAGTATGATAGGAATTCAGTTGCAGTCATTTAGGTTTCAAATCTTTTCCTGGAATCATGACTAATCTCTAAAGTTTTAGAAGTAAATTAGAAGGAGGAGCAATCTAATCCCCTATCACTCCTTTAAAAAGCCCTTCTTGGTCCTTGGAGTAAAGCCTAGAACACTTGTGTCATACCCTTTCATCTTCCAAGAATTTCCACCCTTGGCCCGTACCTAAATGATAAGTAAGTATATGACAACGTGAGCATGTCATTCAGTGTTGTCTCCATCCCTCTGGAATATGACCTCCTTGAGATTAGACACAGATCTCTTTCTGTCCATTACTGTGTCATAACTAGCCCCCATTCCTAGAAGGTTTTCATTTTTGCATATATTTTTAAGAATTAATAAATGAATAAAACTCCATTGATCAAACTTTGAGCAAAGTTCCTTTGACCAAAGTGGGAGATTATTTCTGGACAAAAATAATTTAAAGCCAGGTAAATGCCAATATAGAAAATTAGGGGGAAAGCTGGGCCTTGATCACAATAAGAATAGAAAGATCACTATGGTATTGTTTTATTATTTTGTAAGGAAGAAACCTCTGGACTAAGGCTGAAACCACAAAACTAAAAGCAGGAATGACAATGAGAACAACAAAGTTACTGAACATAGGTAAGTACAGAAATATTTTCCTGAATAGATGTGTGGTTAGGAGATAATGTAAATGTTAGAAAATAAGAGAGAAAACTTAATTAGCTGTATGTATGGTGTTGATCTCTCAATGTTTGCTGCTTAATGTAGGTTTGTTCAGTCAGTGTTCTGAACTACAAGTCTAAAATAAAGTACTTCATAAAATGAAATAGATCTTTTAAAATTTTTACCATGTTTAACTCTGGCAGTCAGTGTTTCTAAGTAACTGCAGTGATACTTGATTTTTCAGAGATAAACCACGTTTTAAAGTCTAACATATTCAAGGTTATGAGAATTTCACTTTACAATAAACTACAATCTTGTCACGCTACCTCTTAAAAAGTGTAAGTTTTATGATGGAAGATTTTGAAAAGTTAAAAGAAATTACTAAAAATTGTGTAAGTAGAAATGTTTTACATATAAATGTACTTAGAGTAATTTATTTATAAGAATGGCTATAGCCCTGGCTGGTGTAGCTCAGTGGATTGAGCACGGGCTGTGAACCAGGCATCACAGGTTCGATTCCCAGTCAGGGCACATGCCTAGGTTGCAGGCCATGTACCCCAGCAACCACACACTGATGTTTCTCTCTCTCTCTCTCTCTCTTCCTCCCTTCCCTCTCTAAAAATAAATAAATAAAATCTTTAAAAAAATGGCTATAAATTCTTAATTCAAAATAAGTTATTTTAAAGTAATTCAAAGAAAGACTTTTATTTATCTGGAAAAAAAAACATACTTTCCAGAGAATTTAATATCAAAGTAAAGTATCAAATAGCTTCAAGTCTCATTAGGCTCACCAAGAAGTGCTGTATAGACGAATGCATTCAACTGTTCAAAACCTTATTTTTAAGATTAATATTTTCCTCTCAAAATTTCAAAATATATAAAAGTTTTGTCTTCACTGTTTTCTCATTCATATTAGATTAAATTTCAGAGAAACCTCCTATTTCAGAGACTGTATTTTGCAGGTGGCATTTTTTAATGTCATTATCATGTCAAAAACCAAACCTTACACACTGAATTTAAAAAAAAAGCAGCTGCCCTGGTAGGGTAGCTTAGGTCGTCAGAGCACCGTGCTGATGTGCCACGGTGGCAGGTTCCATCCTCAGTCAGTGTACATACAAGAGTCAACCAACGAACGGATGGATGGGTGGAGCAAGGGATCGATGCCTCGCTCTCTCCCCTCCACTCGTCTCTCTCTCCTCTCTTCTCTCTCCCTCTTCGCCATTCTCTCTCTCTAAAAACAATAACTTAAAAAATTAATTAAAAAGGACATAAAAATGAGTTTATTGCAAAGGTTTCAATGTGCACGCCAGGAAAGTGATGGCTATGAGAGTAAGGAATTTCACATTGCTCCAGGACTTAGGGTTTGTGTGGGGTGACTGAGAAAGTTGTCTGGCTTTTTCAGCAGATTGGTTGCTTAGTGGTCTTTCTTATTTGGACCAGGGTAGCTGAGTCAGAAGAATATAGAAGTACAAAGATGGCATGAGTTGACACGGCATTGGGAATTGGCTGGAATGTTCTGATGATTTCTGAGGAAAGCTCTTAATTTCTACGACTTTTATTAGTGAAGGTTAGTTTTGTTTTTCTTTAATGAGCCTGTGTTGGCTAACTGTTTTGTCCCCAGCATGAGTGATATATTTCAGTTTTTGCTCCACAGCCAAAAAGTATGAGAAACATTTTAATAGGCCACGCTTTCTTGTGTGAACCTAAAACCAAAAAAGCTGAAATGACAGGCAACAGGTATTTATTTGGCATCACAGAATTACGATTCTGGAAACAGTGATTTAGGCAGAAGCCCAAATAATCTCCTGATTATAAGGTGATGGCAAGGGGTTTTTATGATACAAGGAAAGGAATAATTACATAAAAGGAAGGAAGAATTTTTGTAAGTGCTGATAAGCTGAACTACACTTGGCTATACATGACTGGTTATTGATTTTATCTTCAGCCCATAATCAACAGCCCTTGGGGTCAGGATGTCTGCTGTGCTGCTGGCTTTACAAATGGTTGTTTGTAAAACAATGATGGTTTGGCCCAGGCCAAAATCTGGCCCAGTCCCAAAAGTACAGAGGTTCAAATATCAAGACACGCAAGCAGTTCCTCTGGAAAGACTGCTCTGGCTGTATTTTAAAACCGCTCCCCTAATATGAATTTTCACACTTAAAATGGAAGTCTTTCGTAACTAAGTCCCATGGTGTGTGCAGGTAAAGTGGATATCTGTGAAGTTTGAAAACTGCAGTGATATTGTGATCTCTAATAAGAAATATGTATTTGGTCTTCATTCTGGTTTCTGGCACAGAGCTCCTTTAGCCCTTGGAATGTTCCATGATAAGAGCAAAGATTGTATTGCTTGTTGTTAATGAGGTGACTTTTGTTAATCACCTAAAAAGAGGGGCTGATTGCCCTTGGGAGGTGATCCTGTGATTAGAAGTTTGGAGCTTTCAGTCCCTCTACAGGCCTCCAGGGAGGGGAGAGAGGCTGGAGATGGAGTGCAATTGCCAATGGCCTATGATTTAGTCAGTCATGCCTATGGAATAAACCCCCTAAAATCCCGAAAGATGGGGTTTAGAGAGGCCCTGGGGTGGTGAACATGTGGAGATTTGGAGGAACTTGACATGCTCAGCGAGGGCATAGAAGCTCCACACACTTTTCTCACTTTGCCCTATGTGTCTTTTCCGTCTGGCTACTCCCAAATTATATCCTTTTATAATAAACTGGTCAATAAGCAGGTAGCAAATGTGGAGGAAGGGCAAAACAAGAAAACATTAAAACCAGGGGGGTACACTATGAAGGAATTGTTTTGTTTTGTGGATTGGTATCATGGTTTCCTTGAGGAGCCTTTACTTAAATGATTACCTGTGTAGCTGGTTTAGGATCTGTGCCTTCAATTTTGAATGTTGCAGAATGGAAGAGAATGTTTGGGTTGACGCAGGAGCCACGGTTCACTATGGGACAGATGGCTATGTGTGATCCAGCCAGTCTGGTGGACTGGATCAAAGCTACTGTAAAGTCTGTCTACCCTAGGAAGGGTGACTGTCCATCTCCTCCTATAAATGCCAAGTGGAAGACCCCAGATGTACTAGCTGATGTGCTTCATGTGTAAGCCATGTGGTACTGATTTGATAATGGCCAGGATATTCACCCAGTGAATATGCCAATCATCCAAGTCATGGTAAATGCTGTCTGGTGAGCCCCTTTCCCATGGGCACCTGCACAATCTTATTGTTGCAAAGGAAGTAGGGACAGTACAAGAAGCCTTATGGAATTTTCTCTCTCAGCCTCACCTTCTGGGTCTTACAAACACTAATATAAACATTATTAATAAAAGAATAAAAAGAAGTCAAAAGGAGTAATCCTCCCCCCCCCCCCGCCAAAAGGGAATTGGAGGTGAAGGCCAATGGGAATGTGGTTTCTTTTTGGGTGAAAATATTCTGGAATTAGTGGTGATGGTTGCCCAATTAAAGACTTTATTTATTTTTAATGAGAAAGGAGCAAAGAGAGAAAGAGAGGGAGAGTAACATGAGTGTGTGAAGACATGTGAACTGGCTGCCTCTCACAGACCCCCAACTGGGGACCTGGCCAGCAACCCAGGCATGTGCCCTGGAGAGGAATCAAACTGGGGACCTTTAGGTTTGCAGGCCAGCACTCAATCCACTGAGCCACACCAGCCAGGGCAGACAGAAAAAGGTTTTAAGTTATTAAGAAATAAGATGAACAAATATTGATATTGACAGCAGTGAAACAAAGAGAACACAGAAAGGGAAGAGTCAGAGGACTCATTCTCACATGGTGGAAATATTTACATGGTTGTTAAGAAATGGGATGAACGAAATGAACATTGATGGGGTAAAAACAAAGGTTTGAATACAGCATGACCAAATTTTCAGGGGGCCAAAGAGAGTACACTGTTGGTCCCCCAATGTTCAAAGGGCTGCTGAATAATTCTGCTCTACTTACCCCAATTTAGAAAATGTAAAAAGTCAAAAGGTAGAGATTGCTATGGAAACCTGGCCAGAAATCACTTGGGACTGCTGATTAGGTTGATTGATGAAGATAAAGATTAAAAGAAGGGCCAGGACCTCTGGGCTTGAACCCTGGTGGGTGTCCCAGAGCCTTTGGCATTCAAGTAGGTAAATTGGCCAGGGGGTGGAGAGAAAGAGTTCACAGGATTCATTGATACTGGAATCCCACTAACTGTGGTACCAAAATCTATTGATGAAGCCTTGGCTCCTGCTATAATTAGACTGAGAAGATACAAACATTTAAGAGTTGATAGGATTCTGAAAGTTGGAAGATTTAAATAAGCTTTATATAAAGAAGTTGTGTCTTATTTACCTGAGTATTTTCTGGAATTAATATTATGTGTTCCTGGGGAATGTTTTTGCTACCTATTGTTATAAAACCAAAACCTCTAGGTGAAGTTCTAATACAGGCCACAGTTAGGGAACAGAAGAGCTGATGTAAGAATAAGGGCTAATGGAATTAAGGTAAAAGTGTGTAGGAGAATAGATTCGTTTGAATGGACTTTCAGTGAAGTGGTTGCATCTGTTTGACTTGATTATATTATAGAGGTGGATGTCACATCTCACTGAGGGACATTTCCCTTACCTAACAGAGCAGGTTCTTCAGTAATGTTTTATTTAACTTTGTTTTGTCGTAACTTTGATTTGTTATGTTATAACTCTGATGGGATGCCTAGGTACTTAACTCTTAATTATATCAGTTAGCCTATGGTAAAATTGGTTTCATTATATGTTATTTCACTTGAAATCACAGAACCTATCAACAATGTTAAGTGGGGACTTCCTGAACTTTAAAAGGGAACACATGGAAACCAGTAAGATTGCCTGAGCCTGTGCAGTGTGGAATATGAGCTGGAGTACTGGGAGGGGCCAATTCTGTATGTCAGCATGGACTGTGGCTTGTGTCAGAAACCTTTGAGCATGACCCGTCAATGACTACTGGGACATTGGACTAAAGAATTTCCATTTCAAGGGCATTTACTACCTGGCATCAGACATTATTAACTGGAGCTACCCCTATGACTAAACACATACATGATCTTAAAACCTGAAATACTCATACTGTCGTGGCCCCCACTGGGGACCTGGCCCACAACCCAGGCATGTGTCCTGACTAGGAATCGAACCAGCAACCCTTGGGTTCACAGTCTGTACTCAATCCACTGAACCAGAGCAACCAAGGCACATGCTTCTTTCTTAGCAGTAATAAAAGAATTGAACAGTGGTAAAATTTGTGTGTGTATTTTTACAAACTGATGAGCAGTAGCCAATGGACAATACTGGTCATATTGTCAAGCAGGAGGGCAGTGGTAACCCGGCCTATTAAAGAGATGCCCAAATTGGGCACAGCCCTGTGAAAATCACTTCGGGAATCTGAGGGGTGTATTAAAGTAAGGTATGTTGATGCATATCCAAAGAACTCCCTTTCAGGTTCAGAAGGTGATTGGAATCTATAAACAGATATCCCCATGTACTCACTTAAGGTGGCCATCTGGGTCCATGAAATGAGTAGATGTGTTGTACAACAACAATGCAAATATAGATGAATTTGAGCATATCCCTCTTTCATCCTCTGATGCACAAATATCTATGAGAACTGTTCTGGCTGCCAAGACCACAGAGACTGCAGATGGCCATGTGGCAGACTCACTGGTGGGAAGGCCTTGATCATAGCTGGCAAGTGACACTGATGCTGGTAGCCCTAGGGGACTATGAATGGGTCCTGACAGGAATAGACACTGATTCTGGACTGAGCTTAGCTTACCCAGAGGCAGAGGCAACTGCTCAGAATATTATGAAAGAAGCAAAATAGAAGATACTGCACCAATTTGAATGGCTGACCATCATTTCCTCAGACCAAGGAACACACTTTGCAGCCCATAAGTTTCAACAATAAACAGATATCCTTCTCAAAGTAATAGCTGTAATAAAAAATTGAAAGTTTTTAAAAAATATATTTTATTTATTTATTTTTAGAGACAGGGGAAGGGAGGGAGAAGAGAGGGAGAGAAACATCAATGTGTGGTTGTCTCTTGCACGCCCCCAGTGGGGACCTGGCCTGCAACCCAGGCATGTGCCCTGACTGGGAATCAAACCTGTGACCAAAAGAACAGAGCTCAATCCACTGGTCTACCCCAGCTATGGTGAATTAGAATAGTTTTAATAGAGAATATAATTGGAGCTCAAAGAATGTCCCCATTGGTTAGATTTTTTGTTTGTTTGTTTGTTTTTCTGGTGGATATGGGGAAAAGAAGGTGAGGAAGATGGTGGTATTCATCTTTCTCCATGTAACTTCAGTATGTTTTTTTTTTTCTACTACTTGATGCAGTGGTCATAGGACCAGGGCTACAACTACATGGGCTAGAAATAGGGATGCTTCCTAAGCAAGAAACTATAGCTGTGTTTTTGACCTTTGTATCAGAATCTATAATGACTTGATGGGGCAGGATATGCCTTCATCTCATCTGGCAAAATTAGGCAAATAATGAATATAGCCCACTAGTTCTGTTCCTGTGTAACCTTACCCTATCCGAATAGAAGTGAACTGAGTGGGAAGCACTTACTGGACTAGTGTCGCTGCCTACAATCTAGAACAGCACAGTGGTGAACCTAACATCCCTTGTAAAGGTGTAGAAAAGCTTGGGTATAAATGGAGAGAAGGAAATAGTAGGTATGGGTAAAGGAATGAATAAAGGAGTTAGGTAACGAGGAAAATCCACTATTATATTAACACTTCTAAAGAGAGTCACAGAAAGAATTGATATTGTCTTGCTTCAATTACACCAGATGATGAAACAGTGAAGCCATATAATGCTGAGATCACTCCTGCTTTTGGAACCTGACAAGTTTTAATGACAGCCTGAGTATCTGAGTGAAGTCTTTCTGGGAGACTTTCTGGTCATAAGGTGTGTTGATGAACTGGACCAACTGTTAACGACCAAATGGAACTCTAGTAATGTGCCTGTGTCTTTTGACTTCTATTTTTCATGCTACATCTACTATAAGTAGCAGTAGATGAAGGGAGGGAAAAAGTAAACCATTATAAGAATATAAGAACATTTGTGATGGCTTTATTAAAAGACAAGTGAGTTATTTCTTAAAATCTATTCATGTCCCTTACTAGCTTCTTCAAGTACATTTTGTGTGGATACTATTGCTATATCTGTTCTATAAATGTTACTCCAAATGCAAATGCTCTGACACATATGAGCTTTTCACTGTAAGGGATCCATGTTCAAAGATCATGTGGTAGACTGCAATGTTATGGTTTATAAGAAATACGTGTTCTGTCAATTAAGATAACCAAAGTATATTTCTCATACATATTTGGTCTTCATCCAAGGTTCTTGCCTCACACTTGTCCAAACCCTTGAAATTTCCTGAGCAATGAGAATAATGGGAATACTTTTCGTTAACATATTTGGTCTCTTGTCCTCAGTTCCTGAAATTACTTCAAAAATATAAAGGTGAAATAACTAGAATAAGAGGACACCCTTTCCATCACAACCAAGTTTATGTTAACGAGGTGACTTTTGGAAATCACTTAGGGATGTGGGCTGATTGCCAGGGGAATCAACCAGGAATAGAGAGTTGGAACTTTCTGTATCACTCCCAATATCCAGGGACAGAAGAAGGACTGGAGTTTAAATCAATTACCAGTGGCCAGTAATTTAATCTATCATGCCCATACAGTGAAGCCTTCATAAAAACCCAAAGGTTGGGGTTCAGGGAGCTTCCAGGATGGTGAACATGTGCAGATTTGGGGAGAATGACATACTCAGTATGAAAGTTCTGCACCCTACTCACGTATCTTGTCCTATGCATCTCTTCCAACTGACTGTTCCTGAGTTAAATCTTTCTATAGTAAACTGGTAATCTAGTAAGTAAAACATTTCTCAGAATTCTCTGAGCCACTCTAAAAAATTAATTAAATCCAAGAAGGGGGCCATGGGAACTTCTGATTTATAACCAATTGATCAGAAGTACAGGTAACAATCTGGACTTGTAAGTGGCATCTTGAGTTGGAAGGAGTTCTTGAAATTTATAGCTTGTCAGTCAGAAGCATGAATAACCTGGGCTTGTGATTGACATGTGAAGTAGAGGGCAATCTTGGGGGACTGAGCCCTTTACCTTTTGAATTTGATGGTATCTCTAGGTAGGTGGAGAGGAAACCTCCATACCTCCACATAAGAATTGGGTGTAGAATACATTAACATACCTCTATACCAGAATTGAGTGCAGGACCCATTAACAATATAATCCCTATTTTCAGTGGTTCACAATGCACATTATCATATTCAGGGATCTAAAATATTCAGAATTAAGTAAACCTATTTAATTCTGTTTAATCTATGGTTTCCCCAAATTATTAGTGCCTGAAATACTATTTTTCCCCTTTTTATCTCACGCCTCATAGAAATCTGAAGCATGGACTGTATTTTAGAATTTTTGTAGCCTTCCCTCCACATGGCACTCTTGTGAATTGAATGCATCTTCCAAAAGCTTGACTTCCTGAGCCAGAATTTGAGTTTGGAGAAGCAGTTCATGACTGCAGTTTCCTCCCTTCATTTCAGTGATCAGTAAGTGTGCCACATGGCTGCCTTCATGTCCACTAGTTCATTGGCCAATAAGCCTATTTCAGCAGATTAGGGCAAGAATATGGATTATAGTTGTAATATTCCTTTCTCCAGATTCAACAGGCCATTTAGATAACTACCTCCTGAGCTGGAAGAAGGGAATAAAAATTAATATGTATTGTCTACATCTGTGCTTGCTCTGGAATCTGTGTCCTATAAAAGCCAAAGTCAGTACATTTAAAATACTGGACAGATACCATGGGTACTATTTAGTTCTCTAATTTAGTTTATAAAACAAAGGCAAATAACACATTTTAGGACATCTGAATATTAGTATACTATGTAAATATCACTACTGATGAAAAAACTACATAAAGAAAATAAACTATGTCAAAGTTTCAAAAGGTTTTTAAGTTTTCTTTATAAGCCAGCATGGGTCAGACCCACAGAAAGCAAACAAAGAAATGTGAATAAAAGTTTATGTACAAAACAGGAAGGCTTGAATTCTAAGCAGCTTAACCAACATATTTTATTTCAAGTGAACTTTGTACAAAGTACTGGGGAGGTGTTTCACTTTGTAAAACAATGAATTAATATTGACAAATATTTTTATTCTTTTTCCAAATGAATGGCTTAATTCTATGTTCCATAAAACTGTAAAATAAGAGTCTTTAATGTTGTGTGAAGCTGTTTTTAGAAATATATTCTATATTTTGTACTCTATATTAACTGAACCCCCATAATTACTAAAGTACAATTTTAGTTATTTGGGGAAATATTTACAGGAAAAGATCTAAACACTAAAAATTAAAATATGGTACCAAGGGTATGATGCGAATGCATAATGAAAATTCCTCAAGAATGTATTGATCAGTTCCTACTTATATGAAAAATATAATAGATGTTTCAGTTTTCCAAACGGAATTGTTTTAACTAAAAATCGGGGTATTTTGTGAAACTTCTTGGAAAATAAAATTTACGAATCCCTAAGGTAAGGCCCAAAATTTTTTCCTTAAGATAAATTTTCATCTCAGAAACCTTAAAGTTGGTAAGTGATTTGTAGACAAAGCGGGGAGGATGAATACTATATCATTGAAATAGTCTGTTCAAATTCTTGACTTAGCACAGCTTCATATCTACACCAAAAAACAAAAACAAAAAAGAAACTATTCTAAAAGGAATTCATTAATGGAATATCACATATACATTTTATTTGTTTTTAATTTTTTAGTTATTGTTGTTCAGTTACAGTTGTCCCACCTTTCCCCCACGGCTCGCCCTGTCTCTTCCCCCACTGTCACAGTCAATCACCCACATTGTGCATGCCCTTGAGTCCTCTATTCATGTTCCTTTGCTTGCTGCTTCCTTTACCTGAGGATATGTTTATTGATTTTAGAAAGAGAGGAAGTGGAAAGAGAGAGAAAGAGAGAGATACCTATGTGAGAAAGAAACATTGATTGGTTGCCTTCTGTATGCACCCAGAACAGGGATCAAACCCACAACCTAGGAAGGTACCTTGACCAGGGATAGAACCCACAGCCTTTTCATGTATGAGATGGCACTCCAAACTGAGCCACCCAGCCAGGACTCACATGTAGATTTGAATACATTAGTTTATACACAGATACATATACAAACTTGCATAGATATCAATATTTCCACATCTACTCAGCTCTTTCAGTCTTCATAGTTCTGCTGGACTGTTTTTGTATTGATAAATACAGTACAGTACTATAAATGTATTTTATCTTTCTTTTTTATTGAATTTATTAGGGGAACATTGATTAATAAAATTATGTAGATTTTAGGTGTGCAATCCTACAACACATAATCTGTATATTGTATTGCGTGTTCAACACCACAAGTCAAGTCTCCTTCCATCACCATATATTACCCGCTATACCCTCTTCCTCCTCCCACCACCCTCCTTTTCCTCTGGTAATCACCATACTGTTGTCTGTGTCTGTGAGGTTTTTTTTTTTTTCTTAACCCCTTCACCTTTTTTAGCCAGCCCCACAAGCTCTCTCCAGTCCGACTGCTGTCAGCCTACTCTCTCTCTGAGTCTGTTTCTGTTTTGTTTGTTGGTTTATTTTTTTGTTCATTACATTTTACATGCAAGTGAAATCATATAGTACTTGTCTTTCTTTGACTGGCTTATTTCACATAGCATAATGCTCTCCAGATCTATTCAACCGTTGCAAAGGGTAAGAGTTCCTTCATTTTTACAGTCAAATAGTGTGCTTGATTATTTTTTCAGTGATCTCTGCTGCATGATTTCTACATTTTATGGACTGAATTGTGTGCCCTCCCAAATGTATATGGAAGTCCTAATCCTTAATACCTGTGAATGTGACTTTATTTTGATATGAGAGCGTTACAAATGTAATTAAGACAAAATAAAGATGAAGTCATACTGCAGCAAGGTGAACCTTTAATCAAACTTGGCCAATATCCCCATAAGAGGAAAGAAGAGACACACAGGGAGAATGCCGTGTGAAGGTCAAGGTAGACATTGGAGTGCTGTATCCATAAGCCAAGGAATGGCAAGGACTGCTGGCTGTCATCAGAAGCTAGAAAGAAGCCAGGGAACAGATTCTTTGTCAGAGCCCTGCTGACTGACTGATTTCAGACTTCTATCTGCCAGAACTGTGAGATGATACTTGTCTGTTGTTTTGAGCCACTAATTTTGCTATACTTATTAAAGCAGCCCTGAACACTGATACAGTGTGGGACCCAGGACATATGAAAATTCCAGAGAACTCTAGCCTTGGCTGGTGTAGCTCAGTGGATTGAGCTCGGGCTGCAAACCACAGCATCGCAGGTTCGATTCCCAGTCAGGCCACATGCCTGGTTTGCAGGCCACAGCCCCCAGCAACCGCACATTGATGGTTCTCTCTCTCTCTCTCTCTCCCTCCCCTCTCTAAAAATAAAATCTTAAAAAAAAAAAGAAAGAAAGAAAATTCCAGAGAACTCCATGACTATTGTGCTAATGTTAATACAGTTTAAAGGATAAAGTTTATTGTATAATTTAATTAAAAATTTAGGTGTTACATTTTTAACAATGTTAAAATTATGAAGGATTTTACCTTTTTACTTAAGTGAGGAATATATTCTAAAACATTTTGCCTCGTGACCAGAACATCTAGTAAATGATCTGGATAACTTTAGATCCCATAGGAGATATAACATGGGAAGGATTGATCATGGATCTTCTGGTCAGTAAAATGTGAGTCTGTATTCATGGTCGATCTTTCCTTAGCTGTGCGTATCTAGGTGAATATTTCTGTTTCCAGTTCCTCATGTCTCATGAAATTGTTGACAAGTAACATATCAGGTTAGTAAGATTCCTATGAAAGTATCATGGTTATGATAAAAAAGTTTAAAAGATA
Organism: Tonatia bakeri; assembly: GCA_004024845.1. Taxonomy (NCBI): domain Eukaryota; kingdom Metazoa; phylum Chordata; class Mammalia; order Chiroptera; family Phyllostomidae; genus Tonatia; species Tonatia bakeri. The sequence goes on from PVIA01004608.1 coordinate 92,023, forward strand.
AATAAGTTTATTCTTAATGCGGACCAAAAGTGCTGCTATAAATTTTGATTTATCAAAATATATGTGAATTGATAGATATCATCTCACCAAGGGGAGAAACTGATACTTTATGCTCAACAAGAGATTTTCAAACAACAAAGATTCCTATTCACATAGGTGATAGCATTTCAATATTACTGACCTCTCTGGTTATAGTTAATGTTTTATAAATGTATACCCTTCTAAAGGAATGCCAGGACACCAGAAGGAATAATGTGTGTGGTGTTATCGTTTTACCTTAACTTCATAGCTCTTACAATGTCATTATGGTGGAAAGAACTCAGTTCTGCTATCTTTATAACACTATTTCTTACCTTTGTCACAGAAATGGTTTGATTTTAACAGTCATGTCCACATTGTTAAAACTGTGGAAAGTTTCCAGAACCATAAGTCTAACAAACCCTTCTCCACATCACCCATAGCAAATCACATTACTTCAGGGTACCGAGGAACCGCAAGGGGAAAAAAGAACAACAAAGATTGTTTTTGCTTTTATAGCCTTTGCTTTTCCAGTTCAACAGTAAATCAACAGTGAACATGCGGTTTGCCTGAGGCAAACATGAAATCAGCTTGCCTCTTTGGAGCTCATATTGCCTTTTCTTCTTACATGATAACTCTTCAAAATAAGCACAGGCTCTCAGATCTCGGAGACCTTCAGCACCAGTGGCTGTTCCCACTGAATTTATTCATTTCATCAAAATGATATGAAATTTGGCTGTCCAATTGCATATATGTGAGGAATATTGGTAAGATAATTCAAAATAAAGCCAGAGAAAAGAATTCATTTCAGCACACAAATAATTCACCCTACAGCTAATCCTGTTTTTATTCAGATACAAAAGCCTTCACAAGGCTATTGCTCTCCCTAGGAAGAAGGTAGGTTTGATGAGGGAAAACCATCTAAGTCAACAGCTATTTAAGCTTACAGGCAAGAACACTCTTGTTCAGGGTAATTTTCTTACCAACAAACTCTGAGTGTTCCCTGGTTACACCTGTGTTCAATGGCAGATTCAAGTCTTACTAGCAGCAAACAAAGCTGTCAGGAAGGTGGGATAGATAAGAAGTGATTTGAAAACATATCAGAGCAGGGAAAGCTAGGGGAAAAGAACAGGGCATGGAGGAATTCACACTGATAGGCCTGAATTAGCTGACAGCTGCATCATGAAACACTACCTTGATTGGTTTAAAGAGGTATATTGAGGACTTCTTTCATTTTTCTTACAGGTAAGAGTTTTATGAAGATTATTCATTTCTTTAAATGATGAATCTACTACAGGCACAAAGGATGTGTAAGGGGTAAAAACAGACATATGAGGTTCAAAGTATTGTCAACACAGCTAATGAAATGGCACATTCACCTTTAAATTTGGGCAAAAACATTTTAAATGGTTGAAAAATAATGTATTGGTCCAGGCTTCTGATATGTCAGAGTACTGGGAACTGAAGGGGGATCAGGGTTCCACTCTCCATTTTAAAGTGAGTACAAATAACTGGCCATTTACCTCGGCTTGTGGCAGTATCAAGAGTCTCGTTACTTCTTCCACAGAGAAGTGGTTCTTCATTCCCTTTTCTTGAATATCTCAGAGTTGTGTTACTATTTTGACTGGTGGGCTGTGAGGGAAGTGATGTTGTGTCAGTCTCCGGGCTGAAGCTGCCATGTTCTGAAGAACTTAAGCAGTGACATGGGAAGGCTCATGTGCCATGGAATTCTTGCCAGTGCTCTACCAGAGCATCCAGCTAGTAACCAGCACCAAAGTTCTTGCCATGTTAACGGAGCTGTCTTAGGCAGTGGAGGTTGTATCCTCAATCCAGGCACTCTAGCTGATGCCCCACACATAGAACAGAGATAAAGCATCCCTAATGCCCTGACCAAATCACAGATATGTGAGTAAAATGAATAATTCTTATTATAAACCAGTGATTTTTATGGGTGGGCTGTTGTACAACAATAGGTAACCAAATAGCTTGTTAGGAAGTAGCCTAACCAGCTCTGCTTCTACTACTCCTACCATACAGTTTGTACTTCTTGTATGTATATTTTGTTTTAGAGATGACTAGAGAAATTGTAGAGTAGAGAGAGCTCCCAGATTTGTAAATAACTTACCCTAAATTCTCTGTATATCAAGTAAAGAGCAGGAGACAAAGTGGGAAAATTGTGTTTTTTCCCTCTTCTGTCTACTTTCCAACTCAACTGCAGGCATTTAGTGGGATTAACTCTCAAATAAATTACATGCAGTTGAATATTGTCTTTAGATAATTCTTCAACTAGTGATTAGTGATGAAGGTTGCATAGATATGTCTTGTCACTACTTTTAGTTGCATAATAGTGGATATAGTGTCTTCTGTTGTACTGCACTTTGGATTTTAGATATGCAACTGGTTTATTAAACAGTGCAAATTTGGTGGGTGTAAATGTAAGTATGGACATGTTGTATGTTTTATTTCTGTATTTTTTTATCCCAACTGGATAAAGTGAAATTTTTCTTCTATAATGATTAGTAAATTCCTTAATCATAAGATTATATTACATTTTGTATATACTTTGTTATTAATCTCCATATTGCCCTGTGCTTTTGCTTTAAATTGGAATCCAATTAAAGTCACATGTCATCTTCTTTCTCCAACCAATACCTGAACAGTTATTTCAGTTCTGGGTGTTTACAATGGGAAGGAGGCAGGGTTTATTCTTTCACTTTCTCATGTCATTACAATGGAGATGCATGTATTCTTTTTTGGTACTCTCTTTTCTCTTCCTTTTCTGGGTCTACCTCCTCTGATACTGTGGACTGAGATGGAATAAAAGGACATGATTGGGTTCTTCTTAAAAACTAGGCACATACCGGTGGTAGAATGATCCAGGTATAGGTCTTGTTTCATCAGGCTCTCTCTGTTGCTCGTCCGTACTACTGAAATGGTATTCAGAAGAGATGGGGGTCAGTGTTATAACATCATCTTGCCTCTTTTGCTGCTAATATTCTTAGAAAACTCTTTTTTTATTCCTGAAGAATCTGAAAGCTGTGGGAACTTGGGAGAGCATTTGTCTCATTCTACTTTTCCTAGAAATCCCATTCCACAATTCACACTCCTTGTATGTTTGCAAGTTGCTGTAGCAAGCCTTCTATTTTTAGACATATTCAAAGATGTGACACAAATTTCTTTACTCATTTATGCTACCAATCTCTAGTAGATAATGGTAAAATTATAGTGAGTTTTTCTTCTTTACATCCTATCTTCAATATTATGACAAGATCAAATTTTTATACCTTAGGAAATGCACAAATTAAAAAATGAAAAATGTGTCATTCATCTAGTCATATACCAAGTCAATTTTATTCTATTCTTTCATTATTTCTTAAAAAAATTAGTTGGTGAAATTTCTTAAAACAAAGCTTATAATAAAAGAGGGTTACTGGGATGTCCACAATACCCACTGCTTCAGTTGGCCCAAAAGGCAGTAATATTCATCATGCCCTTCCTAGATTCCCTTCATCCACATTCAGCAGTTTTGCTGGCCTCAGCTAGATGCATGGTGGGATTGAAGCCTCATTTACAGCTGTCACAAAGCATGGTGACACCAGTACCATGAATTCCATTGTTTTCTCTGTGCTTTATGTATTATATAGTATATCAATTCATCCGGCTAATATAGGGACTTTGTTCTCTGGTCATCTCCTGACATAAGGATATCAGTGTAACTAGGCAGTATCCACAGTTTTAGCTTACTGTGTCTCCTGAGACCAGGGCCTTTAGTCAAGTTGAGATTACATTTATAGGGAGAGGAAAGCAGAAATTCTGCATGTGACTCATTGAAAATGGTGGTAAAGGTTCCTTCTACTTTCAAGCCTTGGATCTCAAACATATTCCATATATGAGATAAATCAACGTGTCTTGGGTTTGGGGCCCTAGCATATATTTCATATTGAAGAACACAACAATATGATTGCCTTGGTGTTGGATATATTTTTCAGAATACATTCTAATGTTTCATAAGGTTAGCTGTTTTCTTGTTAATGGAAAATATGGTACTAAGACACATTTGATAGACTGTGAATTTGAAACCCCCATGTTAACTAGGGGCATCTAGTATCAATGACAGCTTAAGTTATATTCAATAGTCTTTGAAATATTTGAGTATTCTTTTTCCACTATACAATTACTGTGGTGAATGAACATAGGTCTCTGAGATATAGTGGAATAATTACTACTATTGTATACATGTAACATTAAATCCTTATTCCTCAAGGACCTGTGGCCTCCTCATCTATCAAAGGGCCTTGAGTCTGAGAAATGTTTCAGGTTGAAATTGGGCTAAAGATTGTGATTTGCACTGTAACAATTGTCATCAGCCTTCTGGACCCCTACATTTGAAATTTCTTCATTATAGGAGTCAAGAAATACACTCAGTGGTTGTTCATCTACTTCGCCCCTAAGAATATCATAGTATATTAACCACCCACAAGTTAACCCAGTGATCTCCAGGGTTGATGTGGATTAATTGTGGATTAACCCTGGAAATCACAAGTATCATTTCAGTCCTGCTACCATTGCCACAATTATGCCTAACTTGTCTCTGATGATGGAATGCTGAGGTATGGCCTCTGTTCTTTTGCAATCCTATCTTTCCCACTGACACTATTATTATCCAGTTGAATGTCAGCCTTTCTACCATCATTCCCAACCTGCAGAGGAGAGCCCCTACTGGCTTCCAAAAATACTGTTTCCTCCTCATTGCTTTAGGGAAGTGATTATCCTCTGAGTCCTCCTGGAGATCAGAGGCAGCAGCTGGGTTCTCTAGTTTTATGTGATAAATTTACTCTTGTTGCTATGCTTTTAGCCTTTTGACCACAAGACGATTCTGGCATTTCCACCTTATTTCCATTGTCACATAAGTTTGTCTTTTTTTGTTGTTGTTGTTTTCATTCTTAAAGAACTCACCAACCTGTTAGGGCTAGCTCCAGGTGTCCTTGACAGATATGAATTATCAAATTATGTAAGAACCCAATTATTAATAAATTATACTTTATTCAGCCTATTTTCATTACCTCATTAACCTAACACCATCACAATCCATTCCAATCATGCTCTCCTGGTTCTAGTTGGTTTCTAATAGCTGGGATCTTCTCTTCTATTGATGAATATTCCCTTACCTTATAACGAAAAAACAGTGCTTTCCTCATTAATCCATAGCATGGCTCGATCCTATATCTAGTATTACTCTGAAAGCAATGATAGAAAGTGGAGTGAAGTATCATACTTGACAAATATCTGCCTCTGCATGGTTGTTAGTCATGGAGTTAGAGCTCTTCCAAAAGTTGTTCCTGAAGTGAATTTAAGTGCAAGTTGTTCATTTGAAAGGTGATCTTCAGAAAAACTAGATGTGGGAAAAGCAAATGAGGAAGTATACTGGGTTGACTAATTTCCCCCCACAATTCATGTCCACCTGGAATGTAACCTTCGTTGCAACTTGGACCTTTGTGTATATAAATAGATGAGTTCATACTCAGGGTAGAGCCTAAATACAATAATGAGTGTATTTATTAGAGAAAGGAATGGGATATTTTGACACAGAGACACAGAGGGGACACAAAGAAGAAAGCAATATGATGACAGAAGAAGAAATTCAAGTGATGCAGCTGTGAGATAAGGAACACCAACCATTTCTGGCATGCATCAGAAGTGAGGAGAAAAAGCAGAATTCTCCCCTAGAGGCTTCATAGAGAGCATGGTCCTTACTACAGCTTGATTTTGGAATTCTAGACTCCAAAACTATGAGAGAATAGATTTCTGTTCTTTTAAGCTGCCTAATTTGTTTGTTTGTTACATCCGCATTAGGAAATAAAACAGGCGGGGGTCAGGGGCGAGGGGAGAGGAAACCAATAGAGGGTGTGTTATCAAGCTTGGGGCTACTGCAACTTAATTCCACCTGGGAATTCAACATACCCTTTTGCATACATTCCTCAGTTATTCCTTTTGAAAAGTACAGATTTGGAGTAATTATCTACCACTTCCCGTTGGTTGAATGCTATTTTCCAGGGAGTTCTTTCACTCCCCAACCTTTCCGATCTGCCAAGCTCTTGAGCAGAACAGGTTCTAGTGGCAGAGTCTTCAGACAAAAAAACACAAAATTGGCAGATGGAACTAGAGGCTGTGTGCTTGGAAATGGTGGGAACCAATTGAATATAGAGAGAGCCTGATAACGCCTGCTAGAGATATTCAAATAGACCCATGTTGTTTATTACTATTCAAATTACATGAACCAGCTGCCTGTAGATATTCCTCTACCAGACTTCCTAGAACTCCTGGGCTCAGTTGATAAGCACTGAGTAATTCTCTAGTAGGCCTGACTTTTGGCTGTAATTGCTTTTGTTATGATTCCTGTAGAAAACTAGACCTCTACAGTTCAAGAGAACCTTGCTTATTATTGTGTTGATTTTCTCATAAGACATAGTGGTCTCTCAATAGAAGACAATAATATACCATACTTCCTAAATTATTTCTAGACAGTGTCCTTCAAACTGGTGGTGGATGTTTAGTTTCCACTTACATGAACAACCATATTACCAAAGCGTTCCCTCTGTGCCAAGGTGATTGTCTCAGTAGAGAATTCCAGGGCAACCACACACTGTATAGAATCAGCTCTTTCTAATTTCCTCTGGCCCTGGTGCTGAGCCTGGATTCTCTGCCCAGGCTCCATTTTTCTGTGTTGAAGCTCCAATGTCTCTCAGTTGGAATTAACTTTTTTCCTCATACATGTCCTAATATTAAAGCATAAAGTGAGGAAAGATGTCTATTCCTTTACTCTCAAGAGACCCCTTGGCTTTGTACAAATTTGTCTATCCCTCACAGTGACCTTCTAGAGTTTCTTACCAAGTGGCTATTAGAAGGAATTATATTAATGACATAAATTTTGTTTGTATATAAACTCCAAATGTACTCATGGCTCTTAAAAGCCAACTGGCTAATGAATGCTATTAATCACAAGAGGAATGGGGCATGAGGATAGGATTAAATTGGTTTCACATGCTATTAGAAAAACAAGGGGACATATTTGCTATCAATAAAATACCCATTTTTCAAGAAGTAGAAAGTGTAGAAAGTAATTTCTAATCCAAATGCTTTGTATAAGAGATTCACTTGCTAAGATATTTACTGTGCACCTACTTTGTGCCAACATTGTGCTGAGTGCTAATCAGATAAAGACAAATGAACACAGCTCCTGTCCTTAAGAGTTTACAGTATGGAAGAGGAGAGAGAAATGCAATTATTATGCCAAGTAATAAAATAGTAAAAAGGATGGCATATGTCATTAAGAAACGAAGGAATTGCAGATTAACTCTAGAAAGTAACAGAAACCAATGAACTCTGGAGAAAGTGTTCAGGAAAGACAATCTAATCAGAGACCTGATAGAATGAAAGCATGAAAGAGCAAGGAGAGAGTTCTGAGTTCCGTGCAGAAGGAAAAACATTGTACAAAGACTTATATAGTTCAAAGAGCTTGGCATAATGTTAAATCTGAAAGCAGCCAATGAGTCTGAGGCATTGTGCCACAGGTCAGGTTAGGGTGCTCTGCAAAATCCAGAAAATACAAGGCCTCATAGGTAGTGTTAAGGATTGGCATTTTGATTCCACATACAATAAGTTTTAGGCAAGTGGGTTACATGGCACAACCTCTGTTTTAGGAAGAACTCTCTACTTGAGCACAGTGCATTGAAGAAAACAGAATAAAGCTGAGGGGGAGTTGTAGCCCATAGCAATTGTCAAAATGAGAGGCCAAACATTTTTAACTGGAAAGGATCACTGTTTATTTTTCACTTGTGTTCAAGCTGATCTTTTACTCCATAGGTTCAGTTTGATGTACTCAGGCTGCACAAAGCCAATGCAGTGATAGAAAAATGCATGTCCCACAGTGATTAAAAAAGGTGAATCAGTTTCTTAATTTCTGAGTTTCATACCAGAAAGCTACTCCAACATTATGGAAAATGTGGTTCAATGATTATTAGAACTGCAATTAGAACACTTGGATTGGTGCTGAATGAATATATACTTCAATTATTATTTAAAAACTTATCGTAATAAAGTTATAAGATACAGGAAATATGTACCATACAGGAAAATTTCTTTTTACATAGGACTCATATTGATGTGAATAAATGTAAATTAAATATTAGAAGTTGTTATCAGAAGAGAAATTTTCCATTAAAACAAATACATAAAAGAACAAAGAGCTAATGATTTTTTTGGCTTATATTTTTTGTTTAGCCATGACTGAGTGTAATTTTATTGGTTTCAACTGTAACTTTTTTATTTTCAAAATTATAAATTATTTTAATGAATAAGTCTGTAATTACTTCATTCTGATTTCATAGTAAAGAACTCAATATACAATGAATTTCTTAGCTATTAAGAAACAAGTTTTGCCACTAAATGTATTAATTCAAAGTAAAATTAGCATAAGCATTTTTAAATTTTCACTTAATGAGTCACACAATTGATTTTAAAAAGGTCTTTATCAATAAGTAACTTTTCTCTTTCAAAGCTGCACAGCAGTTCCAATAACTTCAATGCTGCACCATCTTGATTATAATATAGAAATTTAATACTTAAAACTGCACTTGTTTTCAAAGTCAGTTTTATTGCTAGTTGATGTTGACACGTAGGTATAATTTGAAGCTTAAGTTATGTATGATTGTAAATAGATCTAACAGTTTACTTTCCTGAAATTCTCATTGATATTCTCCCTTCTTTTTAATGAAAATATGGAAGAACTCTTTGTTCTATAAATAACACTCAGTTAGGCTTTATTTCCAGGAAGATAACTTAGGATTTGAAACTATTAAAACACACATCCGGAATATCCAGGATGGGGAAAAATAGGTTTACTATTGTGAGTACAGTATGTTTAATCCCATATATACTTTACTTAACCTTAAAACCGTGGAGTTCTCAAGGAGTTATTGGCAAGAATAGAGTTCAGCATGACTACTTATCCAAAAGAAAAGCTTTCTTTTTTTTTTCTTTTCTAAATATGGGTATCTTCTGGTAGCCCCTGCTACTGTTTAGCATCTTAGTTTTTTCTTTCTATGAGCACTTACTAAATCTCTGCATACTGTCACATTTTATTGTATTGAAAATTTATTTTTCTTAAAACACAAACTAAAGCATTCCATTTCTCTTCAGATTCCTTTCTTTATACATCCAAATCTTGGTCTGTTTGGACCTGATAAATATTGCTAGACTCACCCTGATGCATCCAAGAGACCCTAACCCACCACAAAGTTTTGCAGACATGCAATGGGTGTACCCTGAGTCTGTGGAAATAGATGACATAGGTACTAAAAAAAAAATAATACAGAAGATAAACAAAACCAAAGCTGCTAATTTGAAAAGATAAACAAGTTTGGCGCAACTTTAACCTGCTTCATAAAAAAATTAGAAAGGACCTAAATAAATAAAATAAAATAAAAAATGGAAGAGTAGAAGTAAAAACTGACACCAAAGAAATACAACAGATTATAAGAAAATACCATGTACAACTATATACCAACAAATTGGACAATCTGGACAAAATAGATAAATTCCTAAAAACACATGATCTTCTGAAACTGAATCAGAAAGAATCAGAAAATCTGAACAGACTAATAACAATGAATGAAACTGAAGCATACAGAAAAATCTTCCAGCCCTGGCCAGGTGGTTCACTTGTTTGGAGCATTGTACCATAGAGCAAAAGGTCATCAGTTGGATCCCTAGTCAGGCCACATACCCAGGTTGCAGAATCGATGCCCAGTTGGGGTGTATATGGGGGGTAGCCAACTGATGTTTCTCTCATACCTCTCTCACATCTCTCTCTCCACTGTTCCATCTCTTCTTTTGTGTAGGGAACTGGTTTTTTTCAGTCTGGCAAATGTGACTCAGCTCTGTATGGAAAACCTACAGAAGTGAAGGTGCCAGACCTTCAAACCGAGTTTTCCCATGGGAACCAGGACTCGAAAATACATACTGATTGTTATGGCTTGCTCTTGCTAAAACTCCATCACCCTGGTCTAAAACAACAAATGTGTGTTGTCTATCTTCAAGGTAATTCCCAAAGCCTGTGTGAATTCTCCCAAGGACAGAGCTAATCAGCTTGCCTCCATTCCCCTCTGCATGTTATTTTCATTTCCTTGATTGTACCTAAAATGTGGACAATAATATTCTATGTAATAGACAATAAATCTTTCTCTGATGTAAGCCCCAAGAAAAACAATAAAAGCCTGCCTAGGCAAGGGTCGGGGCACTCTCCTTTAGAGAGAGTGGCCGAGGCACTCATAGGCTCTCTCTCCCCTTGAGAGAGTAGCCATGCCATTCCCTTTTTCTCCACAGGATTGCTGTCACCTGTGCATTTATTTTCTACAAGGTGGAACTCTGCTGGCCGGAGTCCACCACACTTTTGTCTCTAACATAAATTTTTAAAAGTATCCTCAGGTGAGGATGAGGATTAAAAAACAAACAAACAAACTCCCAGGAAATGAAAGTCCTCAACCAGATAGCTTCAATTATGAATTTTACCAAACATTCAAAGAACAACTAACACCTATCCATCTCAAATTATTCCAAAAAATCCAAGAAGAGGGAAGACTCCCAAGCTCATTTTATGAGGCCAGCATTATCCTTATTAGAAAAACAGATAAAGACACTAAAAAGAAAGAAAATGATAGGCCAATATCCCTGATAAACACAGAGTTAAAATTGTCAACAAAATGTTAGTAAACCCAATCTAGCAATGCATTAAAAAGATCATATAATGTTGTTAAGTGGGATTTATTCCTAGGAGGCAAGGTTGGTACAATATCTGCAAATCCATTAACATGTTACACAACATAAAGATAATTAATGACAAAAATTATACAATTACATCAATACATGCAGAAAAAGCTTTTGACAAATCTAGCACCCATAAAAGCTCTCAGCAAAATGGGAATAGAGGGGATGTACCTCAACATAACGAATACTGCATATGACAAATTCACAGTTACCATACTCAATGAAAAAAGGCATTTCCTTTAGTTTAAAGAACAAGGCAGGGGTGAGATCAGGAATAAGACAAGGATGCCCATTTTTACCTCTTACTTAACATCATGCTAAAAGTTGTAGTCATAACAATAGGTAAGAAGAAGAAATAAAAGGCATCAAAATAAGAAAGGAAGCCCTGGCTGCTGTGGCTCAATGGATTGAGCGTTGGACTGAGAACCAAAGGGTTGCTGGTTTGATTCCTAGTCAGGGTACCTGCCTTGGTTTCAGGCCAGGTCCCCAGTAGGGGACGTGTAAGAGTTAAGACACATTGATGTTTCTCTTCCTCTCTCTCTCCCTCCTTTCCTCTCTCTCTAAAAATAAATAAATAAAATCTTTTAGAAAAAGGAAAAGAAGAAGTAAAATTGTCATTATTTGCAGATGACACAATACTGTATGTAGAGATCTATAAAGACCATGAAGAAAACTACTAGAACTGACAAATAAATTCTATAAAGTATCAAGATGAAAAATGAATATTTAAAGATTGGTTTTATTTTTATATACCAATAATGAACTATCAGAAAGGAAAAGTAACACAACAATCCTGTTTATAATTGGATCAAAAAATATCTAGGAATAAATTTAGCTAAGGAGGTAAAAGACCTTTACTTAGAAAATTCTAAGGCAGAAAAGAAAGGAATCAAGATACAAATAAATGGAAGCACATATCATGTTCATGAATAGGAAGAATAAATATCATTTAGATGTCCAAAGGAATGTATGGATTCAGTGCAATTCCTGTCAAAATACCAATGGAACGTTTTTCAGAACTAGAACAACCCATTCAAAAATGTATATGGAGCCACAAAAAAAACCTCTTATAGCTTCAGCAATTTTAAGATAGAAGAAGAAAGTCAGAGGTATTACACTACCTGATATCAAATTATACTGAAAGGCCATATTAGTCATAACTGTGTGGTACTAGCACAAAAAACAGACATATAAATAAATGGAACAGAATAGAAAGCCCAGAAATAGAGTCATGTGTCTATATGGTCAATTAATATTTGACAAAAGAGGCTAGAAAATACGATGAAGTAAAGATGGTGTATTCAAAAAATGATGTTGAGAAAATTAGACAAATACATGCAAAAAGTGAAATGATCACCTTCTTACACTATATACAAGAATAAACTCAAAATGAATTAAAGACTTAAATAAAAGACTCAAACCATAAAAATTCTAAAAGAACACATAAGCAGTAAAATCTCAAACATTTCTCTTAGTGATATTTTTTTCTGATATATCTCCATGGGTAAAAGAAACAAAAAAATAAATAAATGGAATTACATCAAATTTAAAAGGTTTTGCACAGCAAAATGAAGAGACAGCCTATTAAATAGGAAAACATATTCACCAATTATACATCTGATATACATCTATTAATATCTAAAATTTATAAATAACTTATAACATGAAAAAACTACTCAACATGAAAGAATAAACAACCCATTTAGAAAACAGACAGGGAGTCCAAATAGGCACTTTTACAAAGAGGACATACAGAAGGTCAAGAGACCTATGAAAAGATGCTTAACATCACAAATCATCAGAGAAGTGCAAACCAAAACCACAATGAGATATAACCTAAAACCTGTCAGAAAGGCTATCATCAATAAATCTACAAATGACAGGTGTTGGTGAGGTTGTGGAGAAAAGGGAAACCTCATGCACTGTTGGTGGGAATGCAGAATGGCATAGCCATTATAAAAAAAAATAGTATGGAGTTTCCTCAAAAAACTTAAAGAAAAATAAATTTGTCTTATGACCCAACAATTCCACTTCTAGGGATTTATCTGAAAAACTGTAAAACACCAATTTAAAAGAATATATGTACTGCTGCATTTATTGCATTATTATTTACAATAATCAAGACATGGAAGCAGCGCAATTACCTTTCAGCAGATGAGTGGATACAAAAATGGTGGTACATATTTACAATGAAATATTATTTGATCATAAAAAGAATGAAATCTTACTATTTGGGACTGCATGGATAGACCTAGAGGGTATTATGCTAAGTAAAATAAGTCAAACAGAGGAAGACAAATAGTACATGAATTCACATATATGAGGATTCTAAAACATAAAATAAACACCATTGAAACAAATCCACAGACACAAAGAGCAACTTGGTAGTTGCCAGAGGTGAGGGGTTTGGAGGACTGTGTGAAAGAGGTGAAGGGATTATGAAGTACAGATTGGTAGTTAAAAAATTATTATGGGAATTTAAGTAATGCATGGGGTATAGAGTCAATAATGTTGCTATAACTATGTATAGCATCAGTTTTCATTTTGGAACTTTCTAGGGAATACTGTGTAAAGTATGTGGTCTGTCTAGAGGGTGTCCAGTCATATAATGTGAAAAATAAATACATTTATTGAAAAAGGTACAAGGTACAAGAAACATTGTACATAGGACAGTCCCCTATGCCTCAGTCCTCTTCAAAGTAGGTGCCTTGGAACCTCACACAGTTCTTCCGATTGCCATCAGCTGCCACATTGTATTTTCTTGAATCTCATCAGCAGTCTGAAGTCTCTTCCCTTTCAAAGGCGATTTTAGTTTTGGGAAAAGCCAGAAATCACAGGGCACCATATCTGAGCTGTAGGGGGACTGAGTGACCTGGGTGATTTGATGTTTTGCCAAAAACTGCATCAAACATGATGCATGAGCAGGCATGTTGTTGTGATGAAGCTGCCAATCACCAGTTGCCCACTGCTGTGGCCTTTTGAATCATCTGAATAGTGTCCACAGAGGAATGTTCGAGTTTAACAGAAAATTTGGTGCAGATTCATTGCTCTACTCAAGTCATTTTGAATGTGAAGGCCACACAGTGCACTTGCTCACTAAATGGCTTTAACTGCCCCCACTGACTAGTACAGTGAAGCTGTCATTGTTTATGCATGTGCATTCCAGTCCACTGTCCTTGGCTGCCAAGTTACATCGATGTTGCACAAATCGTTCTCATCATGTTAACAATGGCTGGACTTTTTCTGTACAGACCTCATATATGATTCTCTAACATCTATGCTATACACCTAAACCAACACAAAATAAAATTGAAAGAAAAAAAAGGAGAAACTAGAGTGATTGAAAAAAAAGGAGAGATTGAATAAGATCACCTACATGGACATAGAAATAAATCTAGATGATGAATGTAAGACTAAGACTTTGAGATGAGTTCAAAGTTCTCATGGAGGAAGGAGAATATCCAGGAGTTTTGAAGGTGCCAGTGGCAGGAACATGGCACAACCTTCTAAGGAGCAAGAGATTTTCTAATAGAAAGAGAAGAATAATGGTTTAAAATGAGTCAGAAGGGACCAGAATACACCACGCCTCCACGTTGAAGTACGCGAAAGTTTGAGAGAAGTCTCTGACTTGAGAGATAAACAAGGAAAGCAATAGCTTCAAAGGAAATCCAGGTTACAGTTAAAGCCAGTATGCAAAAAAAAAAAAAAAAAAACAATAAAGAAACTGTCTAAGAAAATAGGGAAATATCTTAGCCATGTAGCTAGACTTCCAGACAGTAAAACTAGAAGTCATTGAAGGGTAGGGGGGGAAAGGGTACCTCCTACTCTCCAATTTTTGACCCAAGTTGCAGTCCCGACTGCTGTTACCCACTGCCCTCCTATAGACTTTCCTCTCTGATACTTCAGTGTTTTCTGTGGTCATGGTATGGAACTAATATTTTTCTCTGATGCCTCATAGTCATAGAATTATGTAACTAATGTAAAAGGTCTTTGAAAAATGTAGTAAGTTAAATAGATGGGGTATTGACTTCCCCCCACTTTGCCCATTCTTGCTTCATATTTGTTCTCCTAAGACCCTAAGTCTAACCCAGGACTTTGATCAATCCCTGGCTCCTGAGGGGCATAATTATTAGTTTTCCCAGGGAATAAGGACTAATAGTACAGCCCCATTTCTGCTCTTTGCCATTTCCCACGATCACTCTGCAACCTAGCAACTGGAACCTCTGCAGCCTAGCAACTGGAAACGTTTCTCTGGTTGCTGGGGCCCACTGACTTACCCAATGGGGGAGGAGGAATGTGTATGTTTCATAATGGGCACCATGTCACGGAATGAGGCGAGTGAGGTAACTGCGAGAATCGGTTAGAGCTGTTGTCAGTTACTCATTCTGACTGGAGGAGTAACGCTTCGGAAAAATGACAAGAAAACTACCTCGAATTTCCTCATTTCGACCCCGGCCTCCACCTGCTCCACGTTGTGTTCCTAAAAGAGTTCACCTTCTGGGAGATTTTCCTGGCCTGGATCCTAACTCTTCTTGCCCTCCTTCCGTGTGGCAGTCACCTCTTTGTATTTTCCTCCCTACTTCTGTCCATGATCTGAATAGTAGCAACTCTCTCCATTACCCTATCCATGTTATTTACTTACCCAGTAGTCCCTGTTTTTCTTCCAGAGCACGCACTTTCTACCCTGCTCATCGTGGTCCCCTCTCTTCCTACTTCTCTAGGTATGCTCCTACTCCCCCTCCTAGCCCCTCTTTCTAATCCATTGGACTCATTCTTCCCACCAACCAGCCTCCCAAAACCAGACCAGCTGATTCACAAATTTAACCTTGGAGAGTTTCTCTACTAGTGGGACAGTTCTGTTGCCATTCAGATTTTCTAGGACTATGGATTGCCAGTAGCCTGACCTGGTAAACATTGGGCATTCAAGATTGGGCCTACCAACGTTCAGCTTGGAGGATGCCATAGACACTTTCAACAAGTTCCTTTTTCTAGAGAGTCTGTTCTTTCCTAATCAGTCTTCTGCTTGATCAGTTCGCCAGTAGACATCACTACCTTTGTCACTGGTTTCTCCATGGAACTGGGTCAGTACCTCAGAGCAAATGGCAAGAAGAGTGGAAAGCTTCTCATCTGATATCTAAGAGGAGGGCTTCTCCAGAAACCCTGACTTGTGAGGTCTGAAAAGCTGTGCTCTGAGGAGAAAGCCCGTGATTACTGGGAGGAGCCGGCAGATGGGCTGGCTCTTGATTGGCATCCAGAGGAGAATCACAAACCTGTTGGACTTGGCCAGTTGGACCTCTGTACACCACTTTGACTACTCCAGTCTTCACAGCTTGCATCACTATCTCCATCATCAGGTTTCTGAATTTGATTCACCTCGTGTCCAGGGACTCAGGAAAAAATATCTGAAGTCAGAGACTAACTGTCAAAGAATGGGATGGATTTCAGAACCCTTGGTCAACCCAGAACATGATGACTGTAGGCTGAATTACTTCAGAGTCTACACTGACATCACTCTGTATAGGCTAAATGTGGAGCTTGGAAGAAGATGATTGCCATATGCACTTTGCCAGTAGTGGTGCAGCTGTCTTTAGTGCCCAGTGTACTACAAGATAAAGATACTGTAAAGCCTTTAAAAAATTGATACCAGCTTGCTTACTTTGGCTGCTACTTAAATGTTCAGGGAGACTGCTGCTTGAACCTGAGTCTCGGATCGTTGCCTTCCTCCCTAAACAACATGAACTTTAGCACCTGCTCCAGCTTCTCCATTAACTACCACACAAACTACTGGCCCCTGGGCTCTGTGCAGTTGCCTAGCCACTAGGTCCAGCTGCTCAGCAGCGTAGCCAGAGTCTATGCAGTCGCTGTGAGCTCAGGCTCCCAGATGTCCATGTCCCACTGCACCAGTGTGCTGGGTGGCTGGGGACCGGGTGGCCTGGCTGCAGGGGTGACTGGGTACCTGGCTAGCATACCGGCATACACAGCAAGAAGGGGACTCTCCAGTGCCTGAAGAATCACCTGGCTGCCTACCTGGAGAGGGTAAGAAGCCTGGAGGCTGATAATCAGAGACAGGAGAGTGAAATCCAGAAACACATGGAGAGGAAAGAACTCCAGGTTAGAGACGGAAAATTATTTCAAGACCATTGAAGACTTGAGGGCTCAGGTTTTTGCAAGGTCTATGAACAATGCCTACATTGTTCTGCAGATTGACAATTCCCATCTTGCTGATGGCATCAGAGTCGAGAGTGAGGTAGAGTTGGCCATGTGCCAGTCTGTGCAGAGTGATGTCAGTGGACTCCGAAAGGTCACCGATGACACCAGTGTCCCTTGGCTCCAGCTGGAGACAGAGATCGATGCTCTCAAGGAAGAGCTGCTCTTCCTGAAGAAGAACCGAGAGGAGGAAGTAAGTGGTCTACAAAACAAGATTGCCAACTCCAGGTTGACCGTGGAGTTGGATGTCCCCAAATCTCAGGACCTGAGCAAGATCATGTGGGACATCTGGGCCCAGTATGACAAGCTATCTTGGAAGAACTGAGAGTAGCTAGACAAGTACTGGTCCCTGCAGACTGAGGAGAGCACCACAGTGGTCACCTTGCAGACTGCTGAGATAAGACCTGCTGAGATGACACAAAACTGAGACATGTGCTCCAGTCCTTGGATATAGACCTAGACTGATGAGAAATCTAAAGGCTAGTTTGGGAAACAGCCTGAGGGAGGTGGAGATGCACTACACCATGCAGATGGAACAGCTCAATGGGATCCTGCTGCACCAGGAGCCAGAGCTGGTCCAGACCTGGACAGAGGGGCAGTGCCAGGCCCAGGAATACAAGACCCTGCTGAACATCAGGGTCAAACTGGAGGCTGGGACTGCCACTTGCCACCACCTTTTGAAAGAAGGGAAGGACTTCAATCTTGGTGAAGCCCTGGATAATAGCCATTCCATACCATCCATCCAAAAGACCACCACTTGCAGGATTGTGGGCAGCAGAGTGGTGTCTGGAGACAAGGGCACCAAAGTTCTGAGGTGTTAAAGGCAGCAGAAGTGGGGGACCCCTTGGGGGGCAGGAGGCCAATAAAAAGTTACAAGTTCATTTAAAATAATTTTTTCAAGGATATTTTTTAGTGTATTTTCATCATTAGATGCAATCTCTTTACCTGTTTCTTACTTTGGTGTTAAACAAGGTACTAAATATTGTGAGTGACCTGGTTATAGAGGTGCCTTTTCTCTTTTCAGTTTCGGTGGAGTGTTCAGGAGACAAAGAGAAGGGAAGAGACATTTAATCAGTGGGCTGACAACAACCTAAGAAAATACAGTGGGACATGATGTCTGCTGCACTAACTTAACCAGTTAACAACATGAATATTCATATTTTCTTCGAACTATTCCTATAGTAAAGTGAAGTTGCTCAATGTCTAATTTTTTAACATGATTCTTTTATTATTTGAAATATTAAGATTTGTGCAACATACTGAAATAACATTGAATACCCATGTCATATTAATCTCAGTGTTTAAAAGCTTAGAACAATTAATAGATTCTTCTGAAAATTTCAGTCCAAATAATTTTAAAGTGGCTGATAATAGAAGTAAAAAAATATGGGATTGTATGATAGATATGACATTCTCTCAAAGCTTTTTAAAAAGTAAAATAGTAAGTTAAGTTTACCTCAGAGTTTAGATGAAGATATTGTTCTATGATATTATGCAGTGGAAATAATCATCCTCAAATATAATTACAGAATGTCCATAAATGTATGATATCAGTATTCACTGAGTAATCAGCAAACTTTCATATCCATATAGTTTTGGGTGAAATAATCTAACTAAAACACCCACATTGCATACAGAATAATTTATACAATCTCTAAATAATTTTAGTCAATATACTAGGCACTACAAAGCTTCTATTGTTTGCGGGTAACAATTACTTATAGAGAGTTTATGCAAAAATAATGGCCTTTTTCAATCAAGCCCTAGATCAATCTTTTTAGAGAGAAGTATGTTTAACACTGGCAGTTCAAATCACCTGTGCTTCCCAAACTTACACAAACAGACTCTGTTTAACATAGTAGACCTTTGGGGGTTTCACTAAAGTTTTAAAACAGTATATTAGGTAGAAATAGAAACTGACAGTGACCAGAGGAGAGTGGGGAGGGGATAACGGGGGAAAGAAGGGGAAGGGGCAAGCAAAAGAACAGGAATAGAGGACTAATGGGCAGGGACAATGGCAGGGGGGATTGGCTGTGGGAGTGGGGGAGGACAGGGTAGGGGTGTGCAAGAGGAAAAAAGACGCGACAACCGTGACTGAACAACAATAAATTTTAGAAAAAGAAATCAGTGAGGTTAATCGGTGAAATCTTCAATAGATCCCACAAGTTTTCTTGAAAAACTCACTTGACTTCAGCCTGGAAACTAACTTTTTTATATTTCTTGTTAAAAATAGAGAAAATGCTATATATATTCCCATTTGAGAATGAGGTGATTATTTTCAATTTTCCAGTGATTTTAAATTATCACCCTTAAAAATGATCTTGTTACAACCATCAAGTGCTTATTGCTAGAGTAATCATAGCATGAGGGTAAAGCATATCTCATATATATATATATATCTCAAATAGTCACTCTGATCAGATAACATTAAAGCTCCCTATAGAAAAATAAACCATCTAAAACAGGATGTCCAACCTGTGGCCTGTGGGCTGCATGCAACCAAGGATGGCTGGAATGAGGCCCATCACAAAATCATGAATTTACGTAAAACATTATGAGATATTTTGTGATTATGTGTCACAATGTATAGAATGGATGGCCCAAGCAAGAGAGCGCTTCTTCCCAGAGATGCCAAAAGCTTGGACACCCCTAGCTAAAACCTCTCTAATATAACACTTTGAGTTAAATTTTATCTTAAATTAATTAAGGTGTTTAAGAACAAGAGAAGGTGAAAAATTGTAATACATAAAGGAAATAATACAATTACATATAATCAGTTGAAAAGAAGTTAAAAATGTCCACTTAAGTAGTAGTGAAATATAAACCAGCTCATTTATTGGAGTAAGATGGGAATCTTGATGCCTGATCTGGCGAAAGCACTTGTGGGGTGGGGGTGGGGGGTGTTGTCACCGTTCAAGGCTGGGCGGGTTCATGTAATTCCAGCAGATGGAAGAAAATTTGCGGAGCCTTTGGTATGCCTGACATGTGTATATTCTGGGATGGGGCAATCTACGTGTGCCACAAGTCTTGTGTTGCACCAACAGGGAGTCCCAACTCCCTTTTATACTAAATGTACATTAAGCCAGCAGGGTGAGAAGATATTATATAACAAGGAGTGATTCTGGGCATGTGGGCCCACTCAGGGTTATGGGAACACTGCTTATCTTAGCTGCCCAGACATCTGGGTGAGCGGGTCTGACGGACTCTGTTTTCCCTGCAGGGGGTTAGGGACAATTTTGAAGGAGCAGTCTCAGGAAAAGAAGATAGAAAGTAATATTGCAGTGCAGAAGATAGAAAGTAATATTGCAGTGCTTACTTTAAATATTAATATGAGTCTTACAGAGGGGGTGAGTAATCAAACAAATCAATGCTGTATTATCTCTTACTTTCCTCTTCTTATTTTTCTACCAGCATCTTTTGTCAGAGCAAAGGCGATATGTTATTCTATTTAAAAGGCTTCAGTGGCTCCTATCTGCTTACAGAATAAGTCTAAAATTACAGAATAAGGCAGCTGTAAGTGTGGCTCTCCAGTTTCTTTCCAATTTTATGCTATTTGTATCACTAGTATGTCCCATATTGCCACATCACCCAGGTACTCAGAACTAAGCATCATCTGCCTGAACACGCACCTGGGTTCACACTCTGCCTTTGAGTCAGCTTCAAGGCCCAGAACATATTCTAGTAACATCTAATTCCTTCTCTGGTAAATTGTTCACTCTGTACTCTGATCCCAAGTCACACTATTGAAATCACTAGTATAACACAATTTATGATGTTTTACATATTTTTTTGAATTCGTTAGCACTACTAGTCTGTGCCCTCTGACAGGACTTCTGTGCTGTTTTATTCATCTTCGTAACTGTTTCCCAGGCACAGTAGAAATTATAGAACTTTTTTTCTGAATGAAAACTAACACTTAAGCTATTTCTTTTTTGTTCTCTATCCGAACTGACCAGTTGTGTGTGTGTGTGTGTTTCTCTTAGTAGTATGCTTAGATTTTATGATCAGACATCAGTGAACATAACATTAATAAAGGTCTGCTAAGTATGTAATATAAAGATTACATATTTTGTTCAATTTTCTTTTTAAAGGAATAACTCTCCAATTTTGTAATTTAATGTTTAGATATCATAGATGTGAGAGAATTAAAGCGACCATTTTTCTCTCTTTCTCTTTTATATTTTCCAATATGTTTATTTGCTATGATAAATGTTAGAAATCTTCCTGGTCTAATTCCTTCATCTTTGCTCATACTACACAAACAAGTTAGGATGAACTATTGCACTGATTGAAATGATGTTAAGTAGAATCTTAAAACAACAAAAAGAATCGTAAACCTTTTTATTTTAACCAAATATGTTTTAATTGAAATGTAAAAAGTTTATTTCACAGTAAACATCAATAGTGTACTTAAAACAAGATACATTTTTGAAATAGGGTCATGTATTTCCCGTTGAAAATCAGGGTGGAGCCAAGGTAGGCTGATAGTTGTGAGTAAGCAAAAGAGAGTTCATTCTTGTATTATTATTAATTAATTATTTTGTTATTTTCCACATGTACAACTTAAACTTACGTTTGTCCTTCCTTGTATGTATGTGGGGGTGAGAGAAAGTTCTATGGGACATGCATGTTATCAGATAACTTAAAGCTCTTCGTCAAGCTGAAGGTTTAGAAAAAAGTGCCTGAATTACTGGGGAATAACAAAATGACGTGGTGATACTCAAATTAATTTGGTAGCTCTTAAACTGTTTTTAGAAACATTGAAGATTTCATGACTTACTTTTCTACACAGGCTAGTACCTAAACATAATATAGGCTCTTACTTTCACTCAAATAATCTTGACCTAAAAGTACGTAGCATTATCTTAGGCTTCCTATATGGAATGTGTTTTTTCCTCTTACCAAAACAGCCACGGAAGCAGACCTTAACAGTACCAAGAAGCTAAAGTGACTTGTACCATATGCTTGTGGTATCTTCCCTGTTTATTATGTTGGACTGTTAGAAAGCATGATATAAAATAGTTGCTATTCTACTGTAAAACAGCCTATATGAAGTTAAAACCATTATGTTTTAGGCTGAAAGTTGTCAGAAGTGAGTGTCCATTTTCGATAATATCTAAGACCTGGTCTTGAACCTGTCACTGGGTTAGTACCTATATATAATATTATACCTTGGTGAACTTGAATGATATATCCAGGCTTCAGGTGTTATATTTTTTTCCTATTAGTTCACTTGTATCTCTTTGCTATGAAATTTAATAACTATATAACCCATCTAAATGAATAGGAAAAGAGGCCGTACCTAAAGGGTTATCTTTATGCTAGGTTGAAAAGTAGACTATGTCACGGAAGAGTTTATTTAATAGAACAATAAAGCGCTCAGTTTCTTTAAATCTAAAGTAAGCTGTGTATTCTGTCCGAGTTGCCTAGAGGGGACAGCAGGGGATATATTCTGCAATACAACGAATGAGAAAGGGGACATCTCTGAAAATCCTACCCAGTAAAAGACTAATGAGAAATGCTATTAACAACTTAAAATATATTTGAATATGCAGTTAAATATATTCTAACAAAATTTTTAGTCCTAGAAGTTTACACTTGTGGGTTCTGCCAAAGTTTTGAGGAAGAAATAATACCAGTTTTACATAAACACTTCCAGATAGCTGAAGATGAAAGCATACTTTGCAACTCACTCTGTGAAGTTAGTAATATATTGGCATAAAATAGAAAAAAAAACTATAGGAAGATGTCCTGGTTGGTGTGGCTCAGTGGATTGAACACTAGCCTGTGAACCAAGGGTTTGCTGGTTCGATTCCCATTCAGGGCACATGCCTGGGTTGCTGACGAGGTCCCCAATAAGGGGTGCATGAATGGTAACCGCACATTGATGTTTCTCTCCCTCTCTTTCTCCCTCCCTTTCTCTAAAAACAAATAAATAAACTCTTTTAAAAATACAGGAAAATAACTTATGAACATTAATGCAAAAATTCTCAACACAATTTTAGTAAAATTAATCCAACAATTTATCACGATTAAGTGGGGATGATCTCTGAAATGCAAAGCTGGTTTAAAGTTAAAAATTAAGACATGTAATTCACCATAGTGACTAAAAGAATAAAAGTGAGCCCTGGCTGGTGTGACTCAGAGGATTGAGTGTAGGCCTGTGAATAAAAAGGTTGTGTCTGGATTCCCAGTCAGTGCACATGCCTGGGTTGTGGGCCAGGACCCCAGTAGGGGTCACATGAGAGGCAACCACACAGTGATATTTCTCTTCCTCTCTCTTTTTCCCTTCCCCTCTCTCTTAAAATAAATAAATAAACTCTTTAAATTTTTTAAAAGAATAAAAATTACACAATCATCTCAATAAAAACAGAAAAAGAACTGTAGAATATGCAAGTTATTCATGATAAAAGTTCTTAGCAAACCAAGAATGGAAAGCAACATAACCTGATAAAATCTATGTAGGACAAACCTATAACTAACATTATACTTGATGGTGAAAAAATCAATAACTTTCCCCTAAGATTGTAAAGGAGGTAAGAATGTCCAGTATCACTTTTTGCTTTTTAATTTTATTAGATGATACATACATATTTACAACTCTATTGATTTACAATTAAGGCACTATTCTACTTATTTATATTATACAATCTTTTGCTCCTTTCTAAGGATTCTTTCATAAGCTTCTGCATGTAGATACTTTTAAAAAATAAAAATGGAATAAATTAATGTAAATGAAAACATACTTATGGATTTTAATGTCTATATGCCAATGAAAAATAATGAGGATTTTTGGGAAAAAATAGAAGGAAAAGGAGAGAATAAAAGTTGAAATCTGCAAATGCACTTCATATTATTCTAAGTTCCAAGATCATGATCACTGAACATGTGGGCTTATTCAGTTAAATTCACTTTTTGCCACAAGGGCCGATGGAGTTGTAATGTTTGTTCATGTCAGCAGAGAACTCTGAAAAGAGTTTGGCCGAAAAATTTCAGGAAATGTTAATAAAAGGGAGGATAAAGTGTGCTTATTTTCAAGGCGCTGAAGAATGTTATTTTTATAGTTGCCTGAGGTGGAACTGACAGTTTCCCTGAGTTCATCTCTAGAAGTTTTTACTCTTTGAAATATGGCTCACCCAAAACTAAAAGAAAATTAAGAATAATTTAAAATAACTATTTTCTTATATATTTGTGGCTCTAACTCACATCTGTATATTTTACGTTCAAATAAAGTTGCTATGTCAGAGAAAGCCTGAGATACAATGGTTTACACAACATAAAATTTAGAAATAGCAATATACCTAATTTTTCCTGAATGTAATATACTCAGGATTATTTGTACGTCCACATTATTTTGTTAACCATTTATAGAAATGATGGAAATTTTAATACTTAAAGTGTTCTAAAGAAGACTTTTGGATTTGCATTCATTTTCTAGAAAGGAGATTTTTAAAAAAATCTGTAGTTATGGAAGCAAAATCATTTTCATCGATGACTATGTAAGTAGGAATCCGCTTCACTCTGTATGTGTGTCAATGTGTAACCGTAATGCTCTACTGGCCAAACTTAAATCACCCTAAACCATTAATTTTTCCTAACCTAAATGGAAATGTCTCTAAAGATATTTTCAAAGTATCCCATTCATTCATTCAATAAGCCTTCAGCGAACGATTATTGATCTACTACAATACTATTCTAGTTACTAGTCTTTCCATGAAGACTTATCTTTTTATTTATTTATTTATTTCAGAAAGTAGGATTTATTGGTGGGTGTGAAGGTGGAAGCAGAGACTCATGAGTGCAAAGACCCCATTTTTCCAGGGGGCCACAGTTAGGCATGTATTTGACCCACAGTCACCTGGGATGAGCTGCTTTTCGGCCACCATGTCTTCAAATTCATCCCCATTAAACATCGTAAAGCCCTACTTCTCAGAGATGTGGATCTTCTGTCAGCCAGGGAGTTTGAACTTGGCTCTGCATAAGACCTCAATCATGTGCTCCTTGTTCCGAAGCGTGGTGCCGATGGACATGATGACTCAGCCAATGTGGCCCCTGGCCACTGCACCCTGGGGCTCTCCAAAGGCACCCACTCCCCTGCCTAGAGCCTGTCAGCTCCCACACAGGACAACGTCTTGTTGATGTGGAGAACATGGAAGGGGTGGAGATGCATCAGATGTGAAAGCTCTCTTTGCCACAGCTTTTCACCCTGTATTTGTTGGCGCAAGTATAGGCAGCCTCCAGGGCTTCGGAGGAGAGCTGCTCGTATTCATCTGATACCGTGTGGCAACAGAGTGGGAACTGACCACTTTTGCCTTCTTCTGCACCAGGTCAAAGATTAGGATAGTGACATCAGGGACACCTTGGTAGAAGCAAGTGAGAGAGACATTGGATACAGGTAGTTCTTAATATACCAGTCACAGGGCGAGGCAGTGGCCCATGATGACACCAGGCTCTTCTGGTATGCTAAAGGGAAACACAAGGACATATTATTTTTTTAAAAATGGGTTTTCTTCATACATAGGGCCCTGAGACATAAGAAAGGATACTCAGCATTACTAGCCATCAGAGAGATGCAAATTAAAACCACAGTGAGATACCACTTCACACCAGTCCGAATAACCATCATAAACAAATCAACAAACAAGTGCTGGCAAGGCTGTGGTAAAAGGGGACCCTAGTGCACTGTTGGTGAGAATGCAGACTGGTGCAGCCACTGTGGAAAACAGTATGGAATTTCCTCAGAAAACTAAAAATAGAACTGCCTTTTGACCCAGCAATTCCACTGCTGAGACTTACCCTAAGAGTCTTGAAACACTAATTTAAAAGAACCTATGCACCCCAATGTTCATAGCAGCACAATTTATAATAGCCAAGTGCTGGAAGCAACCTAAGTGTCCATCAGTAAATGAGGGGATCAAAAAACTATGGTACCTTTACATAATGGAATACTACACAGCAGAAAAAAAGAAGGACCTCCTACCCTTTGCTTCGCAACAGCATGGATGGAACTGGAGAGCATTATGCTAAGTGAAATAAGGCAGGCAGTGAGGGACAAATACCATATGATCTCACCTATAAGTGGAACCTAATCAACAAAACAAACAAGCAAACAAAATATAACCAGCAACATTGAAATAAAGAACAAACTGACAGTGACCAGAGGGGAATAAAGGGAGGGAAGGAAGGAGAGTCATCAAGAAACAGGTATAAGTGACCTGTGGACAAAGCCAAAGAGGGGGAAAGAATGAGTGTGGGAGGCGGGGATGAGTGGAATGGGGGAGGGTGTTGGGGGACAACTTTAGTTGAACAACAATAAAAAATAATGAAAAAAAAAACAAAAATGGGTCTTCTTTGACAAAAAAAAAAGGATAATGTCATTACTGAAGGATAATACTCTACAGGAATTCAAGATGATTATGGATGGTCCAGTAGGGTGAGGTTCCCCTTTGTAACTATACAAATGTTCTGCTGGTCTCAAAGCAAACAGAGATCAAAGATGGAGCAGATTTCAGAGATATTATAAAGTTCTGTTTAAGGGTGTTGGCCTTGATTTTCCAGTGAGGTATTTAGGTAGATGATTTGCAGTGGAGATATAAATTCAGAGCTCAGGAAAAACTCCGGGATAGACATGTATGTTGAAATTACCATATCAAGAAAAATTCAATCATATATTCCAGAAAAAAATCTGTAGACTATAACCACAGAGCCTTAAGAAACAGTGAAATTAAACTGTAGACAGAAATTAAAAAAAAAAAAAAGGAGAACAACAGGTCATGATCAGAGAGTGAAAGTAGAATGAAGAAATAGACATATCCCTTAAGTTCACTGAAGGTTAAGTGTATTTGCTCATCTTTGCAACATGATTCTTAGAAAAAAGAAAGGATACAATAAATGTGTACTAGATTAAAAATTCTTACTTTATATGGCAAGGTGTTCACTACATTTTAGTAATATTAGACTTCTTTATTCTTTTTTTAATTTTTTTATTGTTGTTCAATTACAATTGTCTCCATTTCCCCCCCATGTCTCTCCACCACCCCACCATCCCCACTTCCCTCCCCTGATCCACCCTCTTTGGTTTTGTCCATGTGTCCTTTATAGTTGTTCCTGAAAACCCTTCCACCTTTATCCCCATTATCCCCTCCCACCTCCCCTCTAGTTACTGTCAGTTTGTTCTTTATTTCACTGTCTCTGGCTATATTTTGTTTGCTTGTTTGTTATGTTGACTAGTTTCCACTTGTAGGTGAGGTCATATGGATTTATTTTTTCTGAATTTGATAAAAAATGATAAATATTTCCCACCCTGGCTGGTGTAGCTCAGTGGATTGAGCGTGGGCTGCGAACCAGGCAACGCAGGTTCGATTCCCAGTCAGGGCACATGCCTAGGTTGCAGGCCATGGCCCCCAGCAACTGCACATTGATGTCTCTCTCTCTCTCTCTCCCCCTCCCTCCCTTCCCTCTCTAAAAGTAAATAAATAAAATTTTTAAAAACACGATAAATATTTCCCTGGATTTCCTCTCATGGTATGACCTATTAATAAAATGTCACAGTCAAAACATATGAACAATTTAAGATTGATACATATTTCCAGAAAAGATTTATAGAAAGAATTTTATCAATTTATATCCCCACTCTCTTTTAATGCACAGTAGTACTACATTGTTTATTATCATTTTTGTTATTAATTTAGCTAAATTTTGAGGTAAGTCTACCCTTACTACTCCTGTTATAATTCAATTCCCTGGTCTTCTTATGTATTAATATCTTAAGCACTTTATTTTTTTAAAGAATGTTCTATTCATGTTCTTTAATTCAGAACATTTTTTTTTCCTGTGAAGAAGATTAAGGAATGTAATAGAACTTTAAAATTAAAAACAAAAATTTAGCTAGATTTTAAGTTTAATAAATTATTAGAATTTTCTGTAGTAAACACTGGTATGGAAAACCAAAATCTCTTGCATGAAAATTATTTTAAACATCATGGACATTTTAAAAGTCAGAGAAAGACAAATACCATATGATCTCACTTGTAAGTGGAATCTAATGAACAAAATAAACTGATAAACAAAATGGGACCAGAGGCATGGATACACAGAAAAGAGTGACAGATGTCAGAAGGTGGGGAGGGGGGGCTGGAAGAAATTAGCACAAGAACATGTATGCATATGTGCATAGCTCACAGACGCAACAATGTGGTGAATCATGCCAGGGTGTGGCGTAGCTGGGTGGGAGGCAACCAATAAGTGGGAAAAAGTGAGGGACTTCTGTAATAGTGTCAAAAATAAATAAATAAGTAAATATAAAATGAAAGCCCCAGTATATTTTAACATTCTTATAATTCTTAACGTAGCACATTTTCTGTGAGAATATAATTAACAAATTTCTTGGTATGTATATTTAGAGCGATTCAATACGAATGCAGTGTGATATAGCAATATCTTATTGTTCATCACCCTTCCAAAATGTAAGTTACTAATGTAAACAGTACAGTTAAAATGTAACCAGAAAATTGAGCTGAAATTAAATCTACTGAATCATTTCTGCCTGTAAGATATAATAATGTTCAATGACTTTAAAGTTTGCTCTAATTTCCTACCATGCAGTATCACAGTCATGTTTTCTAAATGTACTATGTGTAATTGTTTCTCCGTGCCACCGGTAATTTTACCGTAGTATACTGAACTTAATTCACTTAAAATGTATGTTCTATTTTACTAACTTGGGCCTTTTCATGAGCATTTACTCATATCAATGTTATTTATGCAGTTTTTGTTCTTTGAGTTTGAATACTCAACAAAGGGTAGTCACAACTACTTTTATGTCACATGTTTTCTGTTACATTACGTCCGCCCAAAAATCAAAGCAAAAATAGATCACATTTTTATTGATATTACCACTTGCCTTCTTTTTAATACTTTTTTGTTTTGTTCTGATTTTGTGCCCAAATTCCACTTCAGAAAGGGACTTACTCAATGAATCTAGATTCAAGTAATGGAAAATGTATTCTCCAGTTGTGTCTACTTATTTGTTCTCCATGTTCACACTTGATTCCAGGAAAAGCAAATTTAAGCAAAGAAAATTACTGACATGACTTGGAAAAGGAGCATCCAGGCTGAAGCTTTCAATAATACAGTCTGTATATAAGTATGTATGTATGCATATAGGTGTGTGTGTATGTGTGTACATATGTGACTATGCAGATAAATAGGTAGGTTGATCAATAGATCTTTTTTTTTAGATTTTGTTTTATTTTAATCCTTACCTGAGGACATTTTCTCACTGATTTTTTAGTGGGAAAGAGAGGTAGGGGGAAAGAGAGAGAGGGACACTGAAGTAAGAGAGAAACAACAATTGGTTGCCTTACGGTAGGCACTCTGACCGGAATTGAACCTGAAACCTGGGTATGTGCCCTGCCTGGGAAAGAAACCTGAAACAATTTGGTCTATGGGATGATGCTCCAGCCAACTGAGCCGCATTAGCCGGAGTGATAAGATTCTCTTTTTTACTGGAAGTTTACCCCTTGCAATTACACCCACTCTCCTAAATCATGTTTGTCTCTGACCAATTTCTTTGTCATGTTTTACAAAAAGTATAGTCAAAATAGCCACTGAAAATTATAATTTAATTTTTAAATCCATAATATGACTAAGCTAACATCTTTAACTATTTATCTACTAGTATCTGTTTGTAGTTATTCAAGTGTAGGAACTAGTAGTGTAGATTTTGCATGAAGGGTAGTACCTTCTTTATTTTTCTCACCACTATGATGTTAGTGTCCACTCAGTACTAAACACAGTCATTTACTCAGTAAACAACATGAATTATTGTTTTCTGAATCGATGAGTTATAATGAGAAATTTAGTATCAAAAAAAAGAGAAGGAAGATAGAATGCCTCATTCTCCAAGGCATCCCATATTTCTGTTCTTATATTCTTTCTTCTCCATCATTGTAGCCCCATCTCTGTCATCAGATAACCAAGGCAGTCAAGTGATATTTATAAGCATTCTGTTCAAGTCTTAAATTTATTTAGTTGAAAGAAATCGCTACTCAGTCATTAATCTTTATTTTCAAGATTTTCTTGAAAAATCTCATCCTAGTACATGCCCATATCATTCTTATTGTGAACGTAATATATATCCTCTAGGGACACTTGGATGCTGTCATAGACAACTTTGTTTTCTATAGAACTCTGACCTATTCCACATTTCATCCACAATTTTCACAAGGAGCATTGTCTAACTCAGGCTGAAGTAATTCAGCTGCTAACATTTTTTTAGAGTTCCTTCCTCCATTACATTCTTCTTCAGCAACACAGTTCCTGATCGGTGTTTATTTATTTATGTAATTATCATTGTTGTTAGTTCAGAGCATTTATAAAAGAGCAGCTGTAATATCTATACTGTATCAATAATTGATAGTGCTGTATGGACACTATGAAACATTTTTGCATGCAGATAGAAGCACATGGGGGAAAGAAGCTCTGGATCACATAGGCCAACTTAGATATCTAACAAAGTGAACAAATGAAAGAAAGGGAGGTAAGAGACTATGGAAAGACTGGTCTTAACTGAGCTGGTTTAAAAACCAATAGCAACTCTAATCACAGGTTGTGAATTTC
The DNA here is from genome assembly GCA_004024845.1 of Tonatia bakeri. Classification (NCBI taxonomy): domain Eukaryota; kingdom Metazoa; phylum Chordata; class Mammalia; order Chiroptera; family Phyllostomidae; genus Tonatia; species Tonatia bakeri. Next base: position 122,692 of record PVIA01004608.1, read on the forward strand.
TAAATGATACAATTGGAATTCCCTGAGTATATTCTGTATTTATCAGATCAAAAATTATTCTAGCTAAAAAACATTTTAGGACTAATTATTTCTGCATTTCAAAAAAAAATGTTATCGCCTAATGTGTAATGGTGTGCATATGCAATAATTTATTTATCCGAATCCACATTTTCTTTATTTTGAAGGCATTTGATCTTCTAGTATGTTTGTTTGATTTTGCTGTTATGTTCAATCTTAAAATAAACAATTCCATGTACATATACTAGTGAACATAAGTTTTTTTCTATGATATATATCCAAGAGTAAATTGCTGGGACATAAATTATATATATGTTCAATTTTACAGGATAGCATGTACAAGAATTATAGGGAACAGCATGGATGACTCACATAAATATAGTATTCTGTGAAGGAAAGTAAATTATAGAATAATACAACAGACCTTTAATAACAAGCTTTACAAAAAGCAAAACAGAGTTCTATATTCTTTATATATACATTTATGAGTTTAAACTATTTTGGCTTGGGAATTATCAAAATGAAATTTTCAATAGTGCTTACCTCTGTGGAGATGCAGAGAGATGAAATGGGGAAGATTGCATAGTAAAGGTATTGGCAGGCTCTAGTTGTTAGAATAAATGGTTGGGTTAAGGGTATTTATTTTATAATTTTTATAGCAAATGCATTATATGCATAAACATGTACTTTATTACATAGTAAATACATTATGATTTATTTATTATTTTTCTGAAATAACATACAAATAATTTTATTCGACTGTTGGTAGACTGAGGGCAATCAGGAAAACTCTGTGGGTAGATATGTAAAATAATGTGCACAAATTATAAAACTTAAAGAGTTGTGAGGACCACAGGAGTATTTGATGATGATTCATAGATGGTATCTTGTCCACATTTTTGGAACAGTTTTTTTGAGTTTGGACACAAACAAAACATAAAGCCCGTTTACGGTTGCTTTTCTGAGGATCCTCAAGAAGTAGAAGAGAATGCTCAAAAAGGAAAGGTCACGAAGCTCTCCTGTGCAAGATGGATTGCTCCAAACACTGAAAATACCATAGGATAAGACCAGGTACAGATCAGTTTACAAGATGAGGAGGTCAAAAACTAGGAATAGGAAAGGCAGATCAGTTCACACAAAATCTCTAAGGGAGTATACCAGCATTCACTTTTTGAAATAGAGATTTCTAAATACTAAAATGTGTTATGTGACATAATATCTGAATAATACTATATAATGCATTCAGAATTTGCTTTATCGTTCCATAACATTTAAATACTTCAATACTAAATAATACTTTAAGAAAGTGGAGTTCCTTCAATTCTTGAGCTTTAAAAGATTAACTAACTACCAATTAATCTGGATTCCATGGTCTGTATTTTGTACATTTAAGTGTCTCCATCAAGTGATGATTTTTAAAGTTATTTATATAATAAAAATTTAACAAAAGAAAGTCAAAACTTTAGTGAAAGTCTTGGAGGTTTTTGTGTCTCTCTCTCTTTTATACACACACATTCCCGAATGCTCTACCCCTCAGAAGGACATAGTAATAGCAGGTTCTGCTCAAAGGAAAGATAAAAACTCAGGCTTCAGGGCTGGAAATTGCCATATACCCTTTTAAGCTTTTTCTCTCAGTGTTTTTATTTCTCTGGTGTGATGGAGAAAACAAAGAGAGAATTATTGCCAAAGTGTGGAACTTGTCGAGTGTTTATGGTCCTCACTGTGTTGCCTGTTGTTTTAATATCTGTAAAATTGCAAAATCTATCTACAAAAATATAAAAGTAGGAAAAATGGAACTAAATTTCTTTATATTGGGTTGAGAAAATGGTTCTGTTTTAAACAGACACTATACTAAGGGCTCTATGAAGATATATAAGAGAAAAGCAAGTGCTTAAAGATCTTAGATATTACTGGCAAGACTAGTGCCCAATTTCTTCATTTCCAATTATTTGAACAATGAAAATGATTAAGTTTAGACAAGTTACCCTTTTTCTTTTTACGCAGTTTTAGAGTATATTGAAGTTAGAGAATGAATGCACTCTATTTACTTAGTATTTCTCTCGTTCTCTTTTGCCAAAGGTTTGGACAAAAATTTAACCCTACTATTAACTTGTTAAATCAGAACTTAGTACAAACCTGAGTTGAAAACAGTTACCTTGTTCCAAATGAATGTAGTACAACTACAGTTTGCAGAGGAAGGAAGGAGGGTGGAGAACAATCTTATTAGGAAAAAAACATATATATATATACATATATGTATATATATTTTAATGTATTAAACCATCTTTCCCAAATATTTGATTTTATGTTTCCATGTAATTGAAGACTGAAAGATATATTAGTTCAATCCTTACTCTCAAAGATGATAATACTAAACATTTGAAATTTAAGAAAACTTTCATGTTAAATGATGTATAAAAGAACTTATTCTGTGGGATAAAGTCAAGAAAATAAGACACTAACAGTCTCTATATTATTTCAAGATAATGGGATGTGATAATGTATTATATTGTCCTCAAACATAAGGCACCCCTGCTAAATTCATACATTTTTAAGTGTTTTGAAATTTAATCTTTATTGTACTTTCTCATTACCACCTAGCCCCCTTATATTCCCCCGCTTCCTAACAATCACCAGACTGGTGTCCATGTCCATAAGTCCTTTTTCCTTTTTGCTCAAACCCTCCTCCTCCTAACCTTCCCCTCCACTCTCTGGCTAGCTATCATCTGCCAATGTTGCAAATAAAGGTAATTCCAATTTTCAGTTAAAATGTTTAAAAGAAAATTGTGTTTGCTTAGTATTAAAAATACTGGAAAAATGAACAGTGTTATGTAAGTGAAAATCCCACAATTATTAAAGTAAAATGCAATACCTGATATACTTTATGTTTGAAATACTATAATATTTTAAATAATAATGCTTCTTTAATTATAATAAGGCATGTCTTACAATGATTGCAATGATTAAAATACTATGTTGAGAATCAGAATCATAAAAATAAAAAATTCTATTTTATAATTTTTTTATCACTAGCCAATGAAAACTGCTGCTATATCTACTAGAATACTAGAATGATGAGATAATTTATTCAGTGTAAAAAATGATTATTAGGCAATTGAAATTAAGGTAAAAAGAAAAAAACATACTATCTTATTTTTTTAATAATCCAAAGAGCACCCAGGATTTCAAAAATACTAACCTATGGATATATAAACTATTCCTCTTCATTTTATTCTCTTAAACCCTGGAAATTTGAATTTTCATGTTTATCCATGAAGAGATGGTGTTTTCTTTTCCAGGAGTGGACATTTTCATAGTCCTTCTCATTTATTGAAAGTTCTTATGAGTGTGCCACACTGCACTAGATGGCCCTAGGTGATATTCAATAAGGTGGATATAGTCCCTGCCTTCACGTTGCTTATATGCTAACATTAACATACCATATTTTTTGTACCATAAGATTCACCTAGGTTTTAGAGGAGGAAAATAAGGGAAAATTTTTGAAGCAAAAAATGTGGTAAAATATTTAATAACATAAATAAACATAATATTTCACCAATGTAAATGTAAACAGAACCCAACAGCAACATTAACAACCATTATTCTTCTCAAATTTGGAAGGGGGGAAACTGTGTCTTATAGTACAAATAATATGGTAGTTGGACAAATAAAATATAAATACTTGAAAAATCAAGATATATACTTATTGCAATATGGCTGTATCAAAAATCACAAAGTCAAGTAACAATGAAACAAATAGAAAGAATAATTGGGCTCTAGATTATATACTGACACTGTTTATGTGTAACTATTGTTAATTTTTAACTTCTAAGGGCTTTAAATTATCTGTGAAAGGAAAAAGCTGATTTATTTTCACCAGATTTCTTCTCAACCATTAAAATAGTATGACATGTTAAAAATTATTATTGTTTGTATTTTAATGTTTATTTAATTGTGTAGTGATCTCTTTATAGAAATCAATAATCATGTTTTATCATGATAAATGTAGTGATCATCAAAATAATAATAATGCATTCACAATATCTATCAAACACCAACATAAATGCATATGCACATGCAAAGTGTGTGCAGGGTGATGACAGAGCTAATCATTTTTCTTATTCTCGTGAAGGTGACGATGGTGGGAAAAATGAACAATAAACAAGTAAATACATGTAACTATATAATTAAAATTTAATTACATTGAAATGAATGTATTTAATGGAATTCCAAGTTTCTAACTTTAATTTATAAATTGTGCTACTATTTATTGAAGTCAGTATGAATAAGTTTTTAGGAGAAATATGGTGATTGACACATTCTGTTCATTTGGAAACAAGAGTGAGCAAACCAATTCTGACTGTGAGTATTTGCTACTGTAAAAAGGGCATTGATGGTAGTTTTGACAAGTCCATGATCGCTGAGCACTGTAATATTTAGTGGAGTTTATGTGGTCTTTTCTCACCAAACATACTACAATTATTTGCCATAAAAACTAAAAATTAGTGCTGGCTGGTGTGGCTTAGTAGATTGAACACTGGCCTGAGAACCAAAGGGTTGCCAGTTTGATTCCCAGTCAGGGCATATGCGTGGGTTGCAGACCAGGTTCCCAGTAGGGGGCACATGAAAGAAAACCACACATTGATATTCTCTCCCTCCCTTTCTCCCTCACTTCTTTTCTGTCTAAAAATTAGTAAATAACATATTTTTAAAAAATTTAAAAACTAATGTGATTAATAAAGAAAATAATTATCATGTATCATTAAATAATTAGCATGCCACGTTCCATTATTTAAAAGTAATCATTGTCAAAAATATTTTTTCCATTTGTTTTTCTAAGCCAAAAATAAAGAAAAGAACAAACCAAACCAAAACAAACAAAAAAAAATACCCAAACCAAGCAAACATTGCATTCAGGGTTAGGCATATATTGGTAAACAAAATACATTGTTTTGTCTCTCAAAAAGGTCATAATTTCATTGCATACATTTGGAAAACATTCAAAATTACCTTAAAGGGGATTTATTTGTATTCCTGTATTGAAACTGAGAACACAGGAACTTTCTTTGGCACTCATTAAAACACTTTATGAAAGCCTTGATAATCTAGCAGTAGAGTTTGGTTGTAAACAGCAAGGGAGATATCAAAGGGGAGAAAGAATCCTAAAACAACATTAAAGGTTAGTTTAACATCAAAGAATAGTTTCAGATCAAAGAAATAATCAATAATGGTAATGAAGCAGTTAGCAACTCAAAGACAACTCTCAAGTAAAATCTTCAAGATAATAAAATGCAATAAATGCTAAATACAAAAAAACCCTGCTAAAATATTGTTGCACTAAAAAAGTTGTTTCTGGCTGTACATTTCCCATTGTTAGTAAGAGTTTCCCAAATTTCTTTGTGTAAATCCTAAATGGATATGATGAAAATAAGCCCAGGGATGAATGTGTGACCTGAAAGGAAAAAAAAAAAAATCATGCACTGGCTTTTGTTCCTGCCACTTGGGGAAGAGAAGTAATGTAAAAAGGAAGCCGCATAAATGGATCAACACAGCACAAAAACAATGTCCAATCTCAGTAGTGAACAAAGAAGTGAAAACAAAATAAAATAATAAAATAACTGAATTTGTTTACATACCTAACTTTAAATGATAGACTGGGTGGAGGGGCAGTAGGAGGTATAGCCCAGGAAGAAGCTCTGTCTGTCCCCCTAAGTCTAAAGGCCTGTCCTGTCTGCCCCCCGAGTGCACCCGGGCAGTGGTTCATGTTCATCACACAGTTCCCAGTGACTGAGCTCTGCTGTGAAGTTATCCCTGCTAAGCTTTACTCACGTCAATCTGATGATCTTTGAGGGCTGATTGCAGTTTTGTTTTAATACTGATTTTTTCCCGTATTTACTTTGCATTCTCTATTTTATATGGGTGATAATCTCAAGTCTGATTTTCATTATTAATGCTTTTTCAATGCCCTGTTTTGTCCATCTTCACTTTCAATAGTTAGTTCAGTTATACACTTAATGAGAAAAGCTTTGTAAACACCATGTCCTCATTTTCCATATATATTTAATTGGATTCCCTTTATGTTTCCTTTGCTCCCCACATGTACTTAGAGGATACTATCTGAAGCTGTTTATTACTGTTCTTTTTTAAGATTTTATTTATTTGTTTGTTTATTTATTTATATTTTAGAGATTGGGGAAGGGAGGGAGAAAGAAAGAGAAATATTGATGTGAGAAAGAAATATTGATCAGTTACCTTTGCTACTTCTCTGGACCAGCGACTGAACCCACAACTTAGGCATGTGGCCTGACCAAGAATTGAACCAGCAACCTTTCTGTTTACAGGATCACATCCAACCAACTGAGCCACACTAGCCACAGCAACATTAGATATCTTAATAAATACATCTCTTAAGTCACTTTTTCCCAGGAAGTTTACTTGGGTAAGCAAAGTCCCTGGCAAATGTAGGAACCCAGGTTTTTTTTTTTAATAAGTGAAGCTAGATTTTGAAGGATGAGTAAGCAGATTAGAAGAGGAGACACAAAATGCAAGGAACTTTAAAAGTAGTATTGCACGATGAAAGACTTGCCAAAAGAATGAGAACATTCAACTCTTATTATTTTGATACATGGGAAGTTGCTAAGTAAATGGTTGCATGAAAATACAGTTAGTTGTCTCAAAATGTCAATTATCTTTTCAGTTCATAATTAGATTATTTTTATTCAACATAGGGCTGCTCAGGAGAAAGACTATATTGCCTAGTGGTCTAGCAACAGAGAGGTTGATCTGATGAGATGGGAATATCAGATGGAAATTTTATTAAACTCCTTGTCAAAGACAAATTATATCAAAGAAACTTAAAGAGGCAAAGAAGACATTATTCAAGACAATTGCAGTAGGGGAGAGACATTGAACTCAACTCTTTCGGAATGAAAGTCAGGAGCGTGTTTAAACAATGGAGTGAGTAGTAGACACATTGTAGAGGACAGGACATTAGTGGGGGTAGGTTGATCATCACAATGTGTCAGTCATATTGGTTTATTCCTGAGTTTGCAAATGTTTTTCTCTGTTAATAGGCTACTCGTGTTTCCTTACTGGTGTTCATCTGAGTTAGGGTAATACACTCCCTCAGAAACTGGGAGTCACTCTTTCTTGATTATTACATTTCAAACAGGTGGTTCTAGGTCCTTGAGAAAGGCATTCCTGTATTATAAATTTCACTAGGCTATGAGACTTGTATATATTTAAGGGGACAGAGGGACAATTTGCAATTAAAAGTTTTCTAAAGGAAATACTCTGACAAAAGAGAGGTTAGGGACCTACAGTCTAAATTTTAGGAAGAAGCCCATCTAAATTTTAGTCAATTAGAAATATTAAGATAGTCTTGGTTATTCCTTAACAACAACCACAAATGTATTACAACCAAATGCTCTTTATTGTACTTCTTACTCGTTCCTAAGTCCATCCTAATAACTGGAATGTTGATTTGTTGGACTAAGAAAATAGGGGCTATACTTTATGGATAGCAGCACAGGGAACTGAAGAGACTCCAGTCTGAGGAAACTTCGTGAAGGAGAGAATGCCATATCATACCTGGACAGTACACCGCCAGATATTTTGAATGTTCAAACGAGTTGGAGATTTTGATCTATATATTACTCTCAACTGAACATAATCCCAACTTTTGCTCCTTGTTCGTTGAATTGCTATGAATCCACATGGATTCCAAAATAGCTCTCTGGTTTTCATCAACACATGAATTCTCTTTATGTGAAAATTTCTACTTTTACTTGCTCTCTAGTCTTGTTTAGTATCTGTCATAAATAAATATTTTATAGTCCCCTACTAAACTTAAAGCATGTCTGATACTTGGTACACCTTTCATAGGATAACATGGTAATTATGTCATATTTACTCTCAAGTAATTGTGTGAACAATGATGTCTTTTAAGAACATTTTCATTTAGAATTATGCAGATATCATAATATATGTTTTTGCATGGACGTAGGACTCTGTAAGAGAACATCGAGTTTTTAGAATATGTGATTGCCTTTGCATTGTATTATCTTAAAAACTGAAACAAAAATATAGAGACTGGCACAAAAGAAAACACGGTATCTATTGCTAATTGGTTTGATTATTGAGTGAATTGGAATAATGTCAGAGTAAAGCCAAAAAATGATTCAAAATTATTTTTAAAACTTTAAACATTTTTGAAGTTGTTTAGCTTAGCCTTTCTGGCCTCCTTTCTTCAAATGAAATTTTAGTCAATTCAGAATATAGACAACCTCAAGTTTAAAAACAATGGCCTTTCAATCTCAGACAAATAGAAAATTTCTCATTTTTGTACATATTTTACTGAGAGCTTTAGAGCCAATATATAAATAATGTGAAAGCCCAGTGAATAAATGTGGTCCACAATAAATATTAAACAACAAGATAATAACAATAATACTTTTTTACTGAGGACAGCTTTTACATTTTCGATTCATACAAACTACTAGCTGGAAAGCTTAATAGAGTATTGATTGCATATAAGAACTCTAAATAACAATAGAGAGGTCCTCACAAATAAAAAACATGACATGAGAGGTTCTAATTAAAATTGTAATTTATTATTATAAAAATAAATGTTATTACTATAATTTATGATCACTATACCTGAATAACTAACTCTGTGATCAATAAGTATTGACTATTAGAACTGACTCCGTTGTAATTTTTTCAAGCATGCCAACCAGGACGCTATTATAAACACCAGAATTATCTTTCTTTAAGCAATGCATTCTGTTAGCAAAAATAAATATAGTATAAAAATGAAGCCAGTTGGTTTTACATGGAATTAAATTAAATTTAAATTGTGACATGTATTAGCATATCCAAGAGTAAATTTATATATTCAAATACATTTAGAGAAGTAGAGTGGAAAAATTTGCTTGAAAAGGGGTATATTAAAATTGAAACCACATTGTTTTTTTTAGGTATATCCAAATGTGTATAGCAGGTTTTTATTAAATTTAATGTGGTGACATTTGTTAATATCATTGTATAAGTTTCCAGAATACATTTCTTTGATGCATGGTCAGTATATTGCATTGTGTACCCACCACCCAAAGTTAAATCATCTTTGTCACATTTTAAATATACTCTTGGTTAGTAATTAAAAAAAAAGAACAACCACTTCCTATTGTGAAATAATGATCAAAATTGAAACAACCACCTTTATTTTCAACCCTACTATGAAGTTTATGCATTTGTAAATGAAAGTACTGTTTTAATTATATTTATATCACTAATTTTATCATGAATATTTATTGAGTACTCCCAATGTGCTGAGCATGTTCTAATGTGCTTAGAACCCTATGTCCATCCACTGTCTTAGAACTCAGGTCTGAGTAAAGAGCAGAGAATGCTTTAACAGGTGCTGCCTTCGACCTCTCACAGACCAGATTTCAAATATCAGGGCCACTGTGTGAACTTTTGTTACTGGAGGAAATAGGTCCTTCTGCAGTGTCAAAGGAAAAGCATTTCAGGGACACTTGCATAGGAGGACTTTTAAGAGATAATGGCAAGATTTATCTCAGAGAGACAGAGAAAGGGCAGGCTATAGGGTAGAGGCTGTGTGAACCCAGAAAAGGAAGCTGCAGAGGCAAAAGGAAGAGTCCTCTCCAACTTCTCACTGCCCCCTTGGTTGCAAGTCTTGTGGGGATTCTTTGAAGGCAAAAAAGTATGTGCCCGGGAAAAAAAAAAGTCGCAGGCATTCTCCAAGGAAGGCATGCTGGGTTCTTTGGCTGGCTTCCATACATGTCCTTGGGCTTGGGAAAGAGCAGGCTTTCTTTGAAACTACCCAATCAGTCTCCTTCCTGGCTAACTGCCTACTCTAACACTTTGTTATTTCACTCTGATGTGTCTCTGCCTCTTCTTCTTTAATATGAAGACAATAATAACTAATTTGCAAGGTTATCATAAGGGGTAAATAAGATAATATGAAAAGTACTGTAGTGAATTCCACAGACTCAACAGATGACAGCCTCCTATAATTAAATAGTAATTAAGTAATAATTATAAACCATTGTGAACATTAACAAATATGTTATTGGTGGTGGAAATTTCAAGTGATCAAAATGTTTGAACACCCACTTTGAATGGTTCTTGTCTCATTTTAACACAGAACGTGAGCCACATTCCACATTCATGAGACATTTATATGTTGTATGGCATGTGCTCACAAGTATTTCCTGGGGAGATGCCACATGATAGCTCCCAGCACTGCCCCTGGGAATCCACTGCAGGCAGCCTCGTCTGCCGGCTGCCTCACCTCTGTTGCTCCCAGCGAGTGTCACTGCACTAGCTTGGCTGACTACTCTGAATGTGACCACACAGTAATTGTTCTGCTCTTGCTACATGATTTTTCTCAAAATCATGTTTTGAAAGGATTCCAACTACTGGAACTACTGGGATCCTTTGGATTCCAAAAGCTTTATGATGGTTTGTGGCTTAATTGGAGAGATTATCACTTTGCATTTGGACTGTGTTCCGTTTGAAAATGATCAAAATCTTGCCACTTGTGCATTTAAGTTTTAGAATTATTAGTGAATCACTTCTAATTCACAGTTATAACTCTCTTCTAATCCCCTGTTTATCTTATATGCTTGACTTCACAAATGATATTTATGATTATTGTTTTTATCTTCTCATTTTATCAGTTGTATGTCCTTAATGGCATTATTTCTTGAATACGTATTCTTAAAGTGGCATCGAGTAAAGAGTCCCATGGTCTCTGCTAACAAAATTTACAAAGGCACCGTGTTGTCCCACTTTAAGCAGTATCACCTATCATACCGTTTAAATTTTGAGACAAAGTGTATATGTTTTGTTTGTAGTTTTCAAAGACGACTGCAGAGAACATTAGACCCGCAAGATGCTCAGTGAGAATGTAAACTCTATGAAGACAGGAAGTTTGGTCTGTTTTGTTCCTTACTGTATCTTTAGTGCCTAGAATAATGCCTGGTATTTGGAGAACACTAAAGAAAAATTTCACTAAGTGAGTGAGTGAATGAGTGAATGAATGAATGAGAAAAAAAGGGAAATTATTTTTTTTTCTTTTTTTTTAATTTTAATGATTGTTTAA